>JAODJU010000033.1:309844-330986 GCA_026776725.1 Gnathonemus echidnorhynchus | reverse complement strand
CCCCATCACCTTCCCCCCCCCCATCACCTCCCTCCCCCTCACCACCCCATCACCATCATCACCCCATCACCCCCTCCATCACCATCATCACCCCATCACCTTCACCACCCCATCACCTTCACCACCCCATCACCTTCACCACCTTCCATCACCTTCACCACCTTCCATCACCTTCATCACCCCCATCACCTTCATCACCTCTATTACCGTCTCCACCCTCCATCACCATCTCCATCCCCCATCAAGATTTAGAGATTAAATGTGAAACGTGATGAGAACTGTGTGGGAAAGTTACTCAGCGTGTCTGTTAGCAAATGCTACTTCGTGGAAGTACAGCATAGTATCATTTTTGTAAGATCAAGGGGCACCTTCTCCACCCTGGCTAGCAGATCGCCGGCCCTCTGTAGTGTCTGTGTAATTAGACATAAAGCACACTCTCCTTTCTTCATTGTTTTCATGGGTTTTATCCCATGCCCTAATCACTGATGCATTTGCATCAGTTTTCACTATGTTGAAAATGGTATTTCCTGGCTACCGGGGAGGCTTCCATCTTGCCTGATGTTTGCTGTATTCCTCCTACCACTGCAGGGCCCTAAGTGGGCCGACAAAACCAAGCAGCTGGAAAGTGACAGTCTGCTTTTAATCCGCTGAGTCACCCGTACTGTACACTAAAGTGTCTGTGTGACTCGTCTGTCTCGTCGATGATGCAGCTCTCCACACACAGTTTCTCCACCCCCTCCTGTCTGTTAAAGGTTATTTTAATTCTTTCTTTTCAATGAAAGCTGTCCTGTATTATGGCTCAAAATACTTTTAGTATCCAGTTGCTATGGTGCACTATTGTGTCAGGATTTTCAGTTCCTCAGCCTCCAATACTTGACAACCCAGATCAGTGTAACGGTTAAGAGCTGGTCCAGGCACCATTACGCATGCAGTACTGAGACTGACCCAGGAAAGAAGCCAGGTTTGAGGACCTGGGTCATGGCTCAGGGACAGTGTGCCTAACATGGGGGCGGGTTTCTGGATGGAGTACAGATGTTAGTACAGAAAGCCTATATGCAGTTCCAGAAGCCGTGTATCTGTAGTACACACAACTGTAAAATGCCCATCTGGATAAATGGCTACAAACATAAGGAGCTAAATAATAAACAACATGAACCACACATGACTTTCACAGCCCAGTGCCTGCAAAGTCATTCATTTATGGCTGCACCAATCAATAAAAAGTTATTTCAGAGCACAAGAGACCCTGTGTTATGTTTGTATGTGATTAAGCCCCCCCAGAGCCTGTTTTATGTTTGTATGTGATTAAGCCCCCCCAGACCCTGTGCTGGATAAGCCACCAGAAGGCAGCTAGCTGGATGTGACTCCTGATTCTAGGGCTTTGCAGCTCCCTGGCTTAGTGCCCATTCCTCTAGTGGAGTGTCTATCTCCTTGTTCATGCTATCCAGGTCTGTTTGCGAGATGAACCTGGAGGCAGAGCTCTTCACCCTGCAAGACAGCAACGCCAAGCTGGTGGCTGCTCTACACGAGGCCAACACCAATGTGGAGCAGTGGAAGAAGCAGCTGGCTGCCTACCAGATGGAAACGGAGAGGCTTCGCGACCAGGTGAGGAGCGTCCTGGGCCCTGGTACAGGGCGGCCGCCTGCTGGGATCACGGCTCAGACCCAACGGCAGGGTGGCCACCTGCTGGGGTCACGGCTCAGACCCAACGGCAGGGTGGCCACCTGCTGGGGTCACAGCCCAGACCCAACGGCAGGGCGGCCACCTGCTGGGGTCACAGCCCAGACCCAACGGCAGGGCGGCCGCCTGCTGGGATCACAGCTCAGACCCAATGGCAGGGTGGCCGCCTGCTGGGATCACAGCCCAGACCCAACGGCAGGGCGGCCGCCTGCTGGGATCACAGCCCAGACCCAACGGCAGAACGGCCGCCTGCTGGAGTCACAGCCCTTGAAGGCCTCACTTCACCAATAAATTAGTTCTTAGTGCTTGGCATAGAAGTTTAATGCTTCTCGCTTTGCTTTTGCTTTACTCCTCCATCAGTGCGGCACAGAGGTGCTGTGAGCCATATCCCATGCAAATTCCACACACACACACACAAACACAGACCCAACAACCATACAGGTCTGAGGCAGCAGATGTTCCCACTGAGCCAGCTTTTACGTCATGCAGTTTTGGTTGCCCTTTCACCTGATTTTGTGTAGTTTATATGCAGTGCCTTCGTCGTTTTAGATTTGCTTCTATCGACTTCCAAATCTGACAGCCCGAAGTTGTTTTTTGTTAAGACCGTTTTAGTACAAGTATCTTACAGTATTTTTAAATGTGTAAAATATTATGCAAAGGTATGCTGTCTTCGGAAAGTCCTGAGTGCATCCCATCTTATCTGAGTCCCGCTTTTGCAGTAGGGTTGACCAGGTGGTTAGAAGTAGTTCACGTCCCGGGGGGGGGCAGCATGAAGGGAGGGGTTTTTAGGACACTGATATCCTACTTCCACTGTCCCAGTTAGGAGACATGAAAAATTACCACAGGGAGCTGGCAACGGATCGTTTACAATTTTTTCTCTCCACCCAGTTAAAAATAAGTCTGTTTCTCTCAAGATTTCTGAAACCCTTTTGGGTTGGTTGTTTTTAATTTTATTTTTGGGGAGACTGTGACATTACAGGACAGTCCACCATCTCTGCCACTTTGCCATGTGGTCTCGCCCCCCAAGCCGTACTAAGCATGATGCCTTTTGTGAATGGTGTTAACTAGGGCTGGACATCCAGCTTGTCCACTCGCCGGAGGCGAGGAATTCAGGTGAAGAGCAAGTGCAAAAAATTGCATGTCGAACAACATTTTTACAGAACTAGCCCAGTTGGCTAGTAGTTGGCTAGTAGCAAAAATGCTTCCATTTCAGCCCTGGTGATAATGGTATGTAAGTTTATGAAGCCCTAAAATGCAGTCCTCCATGACCCGTCAGCCGGGAGGTGAGCTTGTTTTGGAAGGAAGGCAGGGCCCCCCAAGGGCCTCTCCGTGGTCGCTCCCTAAGCCTCTCACAGGGCTGTCCTTGATGGCAGGCCTTTCCCCGATGACCCACTGCAGTGCCTCTCAGGAGGGGAGGCACCCTTTTGGCGAGCCGACGCCCCAGCAGCTTTCCCAGACCCGGCAATGTCACTGCGGTGTCACGCGGACCTCATTCAGGCCGATTCCAGGGAGACGCCATGCGTAAATGTGTCGAGGTGGACCATAGATATGACACTTTTACTTTCTTATAAAGGGGAAACATATTTCTACTCTGAAAATAAAAGCATGCACTCTCCAGTGTGACAGAGAGATGATGTGGACTCTACCAGCCTGCCTTGTGGCTACGACCTTGGTGTGAGCTGAGTGCTGCTAGCTGACTCTATCTGGGATTTCCGTTGCCATGGAGCGTGGGGGGGGAGAGTGGTCATGGTTCCTTGACTTGGTGACCTGTCAGGGGCTCAGCGGTACTTTGTGTGTGTGGGGGGGGGCTATCGATCTGGCGGAGTGGAGGTGTCCTGAACGTCGTTCACTTTCCAGTCAGTGGGGGGGGCGGCTGAAGACAGCAGATTACCAGTGGCTACATGGTGGAGTGAAGGTGAAGGCAGTGGGAGGGACTGAATGTGAGGTCAGTGAAGAGTAGGGTCAGAGCCTGGGACCTTCCTCTCCCATTCGGACAGTGAGCTATCAGTCTCCTTTCTGACAGGTGGCGGAGCTGGAGGCCCTGGGCGGGCAGCAGCCCCCCAGCGACATGATAAAGGAGGAGCTGACCCAGTCCCTGGTGGAGCTGGAAGCCCTGCTCAAAGAAAAAGACGAGGTGAGGACGCAAGGTGACACGGCGGCCTGTCGGGGTGACGGATCCGAGGACCACCAGCCATATTACAGCAACTTCTCTGCAGTGCAGTTATTGACTAGACAGGAGTTTAAAGCGGCTGGTGTTGAACAGCTCATTCATTATCTGGAATCCTGAGGTGAGAAATGTTTTGAATCTGCTTTAATTAAAACTGGGAGCCATAACATGGAGTCCCTGCGGCTGGAGGCTTCCAGGATGTTTTGGATCAGTTTCCTCCTGAGTTAAGTGCACATTTCGGCGGCTCTGTAAACATTGATGTCACACACTCATTCACTGGTGGTTTTTTCTTTGTTTTCTGAAAATGTAGGAGAATCTGCAATGCAGTATACAGCAGAAACTGATTCACGTCACTAATAGAAACACAACTATACAAACGATGCCATTTTTATAACTATAATAATGCTTTGAACATGCGATAAAAAACAATTAGCCTTATTCACATTTATACCGTTATGACAAATTAACCCTATATACTAACTCTATACCCCAAACCATAACCTTATATGCTGTGACTCGTGCTCCCTCCAAAAGCAACGCCTCACAACACAGAAGCAGCAGCAACATATTTAGTTTTCGTGTAGTTTTTTGTTAAATATGCCTGAGACGTGTTGGGCAGTCAGATGTAATAATCACAGAGGTGATAAAGCTGGTCTGACATTTCATAGATTTCCAGCAGACCCAGAAAGATGCAGTAAGTGGATTGCGGTTTTCAGACAGGAGAATCAGCAGCCCGCTGAATGCACGCCTTTGTGCATTATTTATAAGTATGATTTATTAAAATTTGATTTCAGTTTGCAGTTCATTCAATTTGTCTCCTTTTTCCATGTACTGTACCTGTTTAATGGCAATTCTAAGGGAATTTTAAGTAAAAATGGGCATTGAAAGAAAAATAAAGAAACAATGACTTGAATTATATTGTGATAATTATCCATATCATTTGATATGAGAAAATCACATGTTGATGAATATGGATCATGTACACTGGCCTTGTTGAGTTTCTGTTGCTATCTGATCTTGCCTGAAATATCTAACATATCTAAAAGACTAGATAAACGGTGATCAGCATTAACCACAGATGTGGCACTAATGCAGTTCGCCATGATCTCATCGCCCACTCTCATCAGCTGCACACCTGTCTTTCAGGAAATAAACATTTTGCAAAGTAAGAAATCTGGCATTCAGCAGCTGGAGAAGGAGCGCGACGAAGCCGTCCACAGACTGCAGGTGAGTCCCTGCCACTGGACCCAGGGGTCTTTCTGTCAATTGCTTTTCCCCAGATGACAGGACCACTTCATTCCAAGTGAGTAACACGCTTACTCCAAACCCCTGCCAAAAAAATGGTATGTCAATCTCCAAACCCCTGCCAAAAAAATGGTATGTCAATCTCCAAACCCCTGCCAAAAAAATGGTATGTCCATCTCCAAACCCCTGCCAAAAAAATGGTATGTCCATCTCCAAACCCCTGCCAAAAAAATGGTATGTCCATCTCCCACACCCCACCAACAAAAAAATTTTAAAACCGGATTTAACAAACCTGATTCACAGACGTTTCCTCTCAGAAGTCTGGGAACTATCTTGTAAATGCGTGTATGTGTACAATGCTGAGATCCTGCTTAGTTGCTGCCCACAAATAACCATAAATGGTCAGTGCAAATGAGCTGCGTGCTCATATAATATGCAAATCAATCCTTTTTGCTGCAAAGTCTGATGATAACATGTAGAGGCATACATGTATTTATCACACGCGTACATATGTTACAGCTGCTTCTAGTACTTTTGCACTTACATGTCGAACCATTTCGTTGTCGGAGAACCTGGTCTTTGTGTCGTGATCGCGAAGCTGATAAAAAGCACCTTGAATGGCGACACATCGCCGATCCATCAGCACAAAACGGCCGGAAAAGAAAAATGGTCGCATCTGAAAATAGACAGAAAGAAACGACAGGGCCAGTGTGAGTGTAACTGTCAGGGACAAACCCACGTCTTCGCCGTCAAACTTTGACATGCGTACGGTATCTGTAACAGATGATTACATGGTGTTGCTCCAGAGCAGTTGGGAGATACTGATGTGGTACATGAAACTGAAAATGAACGAATCAAGTTGACCCAGGCCATCGAGCTACTATATTTGTCAATGTCACGTTGGAATCACAGATGACTTGTACATTAATAAATTGAAATGGCTTTCAGTTGACAAAGTAGCCTAATTAGCATTCGTTTCATCATCTGCATCTACTGCTATATGTGGTGCTGTTTTGTATTTGATAAATAGATTTGATTTGAGGTGCCCTTATTGCAATGTTAGTGCAGTCTATTGCCCTGGATATCACTGCAAATGTAGTTTTCACGTCTGCCTGTTCACCCACAGCATAGGGAGACATACATTTAATGCAAACAGACACAGTACAAAGACATCACACAGTGCAAACAGTAAACAATGAGTAAACATAATCTTGTTGGTCCAGGAAAACTTTTCTTCTAATCTTTCTGTTTGTATAGTCACTAGCAAGAATGTCGTCATGCCACATTCACATGACTATTGAAGGGTGTGTTAGTGGATTCATGTGTACCACTGTCTGATACCTAATTCACATTTAGCCCAGCTAATGACAATTAGAGATATTTCAGTTCATGGAAGAGGTGACAAGATGTAGTATTTGAAACAGCAGATTAAATTCTCCCAGGCAAATGCATATTCTTTGACCTACACAAATAAGCGGAATTCCAGTGGAATAAAATTAATTAAATGAATAAAACAATAATAAAGAGTAATTAAAATGCATCATAACTGAGACTCTTAGATTTACTGTTTTTAATGTGGACGCGGGGTAATGGTATGAATTGCATGCGTGCTGCGCTTGCTGGTTTCTGTAGGTCCCTACCTCAGAATGCCTATTGCCTTTCCCCGATGTCTCCAAAATGTGTGTAAATCACTCCTCCTACATTTCCGTAAAGTATGCCCCCCCCCCCCATGAAATTCTGGGATTTTACATTATATTTTGGGACTTTTTTGTGCAAGTGCAACTTTGGTGAAAGAGGCCCCAGGTCCTTAACCACTGTTTTGCTTCTGCTTTTGGGAAACCAAATCAAGTGTATGTGATATATAGCATTGGCATTGCCTTTTTTTGCCTAATATTTAAATATTAGAGGCAGGACAGGTTTTAAACTCAAATATTAAGTGCTGGCCTGCACTACATTGGTTAGGTTCTGCCCACCTACATATGAATGGGGCATGTCGTGCTGAGTCATGTGACTAAAACCACACAACGCAGTTAGATGGTGTAAATGTTCAGTCACAAACCTCAGGCCTTCCTCTTTCCTGGCATGTGATCATCCAGCACCTGGAGATGCGGAACGTGGAACTGGAACGGCGTGTGGAGAAGGCTGAGCAGGCACTGGCTACATCCCTGGGGGAGCAGGACCGGACTGAGCATGAGCTGCGGAGGGTCATCGACGTCCTCGATGTCAAGATCTTTGACCTGAATGATTTACGGCAGAGCATGGCCAAGCTGATGGAAAAATAGTTTTCCATCCCGGGAATGCCAAGAAAGAAAGATGGAAGTTGAGGGCTGGTCCAGACTGACAATGCAAAAGCACAACAAACCTGCACAAGAAAGGAGAGAAGAATGGATGGAAGGATGAATGTAAGAAAGGCACTCGACTCTGGATACACTGCACTCATCCAGGCCAAACTTGTCTGTGTGGTGACAGCATCTAAGTGGGACCTTATCATCGTTTCAGTCGAAAATGGGATATTTTCTCATCCGTTTATCTTTCGTGTTACTATGGCTTCACAGGGCTGGATATTAATGGGCCGTGTATCTTATTAAACCTATCAGTATTAACACCAGAGAATAAAGTCAAACATTTATCCAAGTTTAGCGTTCATCAGTGATTGCACTAAATATACAATTGCTAATCATATTATTAGAACAAAAGTATTATTATTATTGAAAGAATTTTGGCCAGTGCACAGAGACAATTATTATGATTATGATTATGGTTCCCTGAATTGATGGGAATAAAATGAATGTATGTTGTACAATCCTGGTTTAATTCTAATCTGATAATATCTGCCATTAGTCAGGGGAAGGTTTGTTCAGGAGGAAGACGCTGTCAGTCTGCCGGAGCACAGATAACACGTCCAGCGAGCTTTTCGATAACACCAGTCTCTCACACGGCCCGTGCACATCCCTTTCTAAGATGACTAATGACAAATACTTTCATTAGAAATTAGGTAATTTGTTTCAGTGATTTTATATACTTAGTCACCATGGTAAACTAAATACAGTCAGGATACCATGTCAATGTTTTTTTAACTGTGATGCTTGACAATATTTTTATTGTAAGGGAACCTACACAAGTGTAACATGCATGAATGAGGTATCAATTATTCAAAAGTCAAAAGATCAAATTGCTTGTTGCTTTGTTATAATACTGGGTCCTAATTATTAGTATTATATTGTATGTGGTGAGTGAGATAAGATCTTTGTTTTATGTTTAATTTAGAAGGACATGTTTCTCTTAGTTTTTAAAATACTCTAAAGGTTTCATTTACATTTTCTGTTTACAATTCACTTAATTTGTCATACATTACCTGAAACTGAAATAAATTGCTTGTTTACAATTAATAACAAAGGTACATCTTTAAACACTTTCTCAGAGCACTCTTTTGCAATGCCACAAATTAAATCTCAGCATCAGAGAGTTATACTCGATGAGCAAACAAACGCAACGCTTTCTGCTATATGTTACTGATATGCGATTATTACAAACTGTACTTCCATGTTTTTCTGTGAGAGAATCCACACATCTGGTAATGTGTGACTTTAATGGAAGTTGTCATGGAAATTTTCATGGTAAGACTCATGCTGGCATTTAGAATAAATGTTTTAGTGCTACTGACACTAATGTGGTCAAACAGGTGAAAGTCCTGAAAAAAGCCTCTCAGAGTAACTGCAGGTGTGTGAATCACTGATCTGGGAATTCAGACATACCAAAGACTAGAGTTCACGTTTGCTGTAGGTATGTTTCCGATTCACCTTTCAATAGGAGTACATTCTTATCACACAATGGAAAAAAATACATTTATTGCATAGGATAATTTTTAGATAATTAGGTAATTTACAGGAGAAAGCTGGTGGAAACCAAGGAATTTAGTAACTGTATAGTCAGCTTTATTTATCGAAACGCACGTACCCACCACAGCATGGAGTGCTAAGCATCATTGGCTCTTGTGATTCATCTGAGATTTGAACATGGTGGTAGTTTGAGTACTGAGAGTGTCTGTGGAGTAATACTGACTTGGTGAATGTGTTTCTTATTTGTAGGTCTCAGGTGTCTTAAAAGTGCTTGTTGCAACACATACAGGCAATTCACTTTGGCATATGTATATTTTGAACATTAAAGCAGACAGATGAGTTTGGAAGGTAGATCCCAGTTAAAGTGAAGCAAATGCAGTTTGTGCCACTTAAGTGAAAATCATTAATTAACAAGGACATGTGGACCCTACAGGTCCCGTTTGTACTAATTACACATGAAGTATGAAGTGATCCCTTTCAATCACCTTTCTCCTTTGAAGGTTTTCACAGCTAAAGAAATTTGCGTAGTAGTTTAAGATGTATGATTTAGATTAATCAAGTTTCTTGCTAGTAAACTGTTCTGCCAGATAGTTACTTTTGCAGTTATGCTTCATCAAGCTGCCGAAACGTATGAATATGCAAACCTTTAGCTAGATAGCACTGAATATGTGTATGGTAGCTTGCAGTTTGGTGTTCTCTCCACAGGTAGCAGCAATTAGAAATTGATAAATGACATTATATACTAAGGTGTTATGACAGAGAGAAGGAATGTACAGTGTGTCCACATGGAGTGCTACTCAAAATTTGAATTTGTCTGGAACATATTTAAGTATTTTTATTGAATATGGTTCCATAATAGAAGTAGCTTGCCAATGTTAGAAGTGTGTTCATGTTCTGTAAAGGTCAGTAGGCCTATGCATGCTGTTGCATCGTATCCTCTCTATGCAGTCTGCAAATCATATTTATATTCACCCAGTTGGACTTCGTGTGATTTATACTTTTTGGTCCTGATGAATAAATACTGTATTGTCCAGGGACATGAACTTGATCATGTTTCCACTATTTTTTGTTAGTAAGAACTATGTTATATAAATAGAAACACTTTTGTAAAAAGTGATTGCTGATGTGTATGAGACTTGTGAGGTCTCTGACGAGTAGCTGCAGAAAGCGTCTTTTGTTTTTGTTGCATTATGAACAATGGCATGATGTGAGGTGAGTCTCTCTCGTACTTTTTTTTTTTTTAGGATGCCCAGATTTTTTGCAGTGCAGCTCTGGGGAACAGAAAATGAAATATTATTAATTCCCACCATATTAACATCTGGCAATTATTCAAATGTAAAAAAAGAACTGGGAACTATAAACGGTCCCTTTTCCTATTAAAATAACAAAATGTGAAAGGTGTGTTTATTGCTTCTGTTTTAAGCCATTAGCCGGTAACATTGGGTCTTGTAATCAGAGTGATTTGCAGTTATCGCAGCTGCACATCCCAAGGTCATGTCTGTTCCAAGCTCTCCCGCATTTTGGGTCTTCCTCCACATTTTAAAGTGGCGCTAAAGGAGATGAGTGACAAACACTCACATGGGCACATGGACAGCCTACAACGGACTGATATCCCCGCACTCTCTGGTTTGTGCTGTTCCGCAAAGAGCCCCAGCAAACTAACACTAAAAGCAATTCATTCACCTCCAACAATGTCTGTTTTTTAAAACAGGACAACTAGGAGACACTGAACTATAATTTCACTTCAGTTGCTATTCTTTCTGGATCAGCGGTTCCCTGTGTAATTGAAAAAGCTGAACTAGTGAGAATGAATTACATTTGCACTTTTATGAACTAACAAACTATTTGCAAGGCTTATGTGACTTGGGATTCACAGCTCAAATGTTCAGAATGGCCCAGATTCAGCACCCACTAACCTACTGGTGATGTAAGGTGAAATGCATTAGACCAGTTTTGAATTGGCAAAAGTACACTCAAAACAAGTCACCTGTCTAGTTTTATCAATAAGTACAATGCTCCAGGATTAGGATTACACCACTCGGAAGAGAGTCTATATCCTTAGCAGGTTTTAAGTAAATGGCAATTGCGCTTAACTCAGGTCTTTTGCAGCTTAGTGCAACATTCTAATTATCGGACAGCAGATTGCCGACCGTTTCATCATAGTCAATTCCTTTCACCGGCTGCCTGACACAATGACCTTGATCTGTGTACTGCAATTGCCCTCCAAGGCTACAAGTTCCATAAAGCTTTGCTGCCACCTGCTGGAATGAGAGATCTTGCAGGAAGCAAAGCCTGAGTCTATGTCAGTGTCCAGATGATAGGCATGTTTATCATTGTCACAGTACTATTCAAACAAAGTTGAGAAAAAACTCTTAAGATGTTATTTCAATTTTTTTTTTTTATTTACCAACTAGTGAACAAATGCAGAGCAGCAAGGTCACTGTCTACTTGAGCTTCTTCTTGGGACGCAGGTTGTTGGTGTGCCCACACTTCTTCTTACGGCAGTTGACAGCACGGGGATGAAGGCGGGCGTAACACCTGTGACAGATGGAGACGCAAATCCTGCTCAGCAGCCACAGAGGCTCCTGCTCCCTTAGGATAACACTAACCAACAGATTGAACACTTACTTGCGGCAAATCATTTTGTCGCAGTTGTACTTCTGGGCCAGCTGCCTAAGGGAAGGCTCGATGATGCCTCCACGCAGACGCAGCACCAGGTGAAGAGTGGACTCTGCAGGGAAAGTCGTGTTAAAGAAGGTGGATGGCACATTATGCATCCTAGATTGTCCACACCAACACTTAAAACCACACAGGAAAGTTTCGATATCTTACCTTTCTGAATATTGTAGTCTGAAAGAGTGCGTCCATCTTCAAGCTGTTTTCCGGCAAAGATCAAACGCTGCTGATCGGGTGGGATGCCTACAAGACATTTATTTTACTGGAGAGTGTGGAAGGGAATGACCCACCAGCCTTAAAATTGAAAGACAGCATATAACGCGGTAATCTAGTTACCTTCCTTGTCCTGAATTTTTGCCTTGACATTTTCAATAGTATCGCTTGGCTCCACCTCAAGGGTGATGGTTTTCCCAGTTAATGTTTTCACAAAGATCTGCATCTTTGCAGGCTGTTAACACACAAGTCCCGGTTAAATAGACAAGTTTACGCAACCAGCGAGATTAAAGCAAAGAGAAATGAAAAGAGCCGATACATTTCAACGTTAATGTGACGTAACGCCAAGACCACGCTGTGCCTATCGTTCGTCTGCTATGTGCTATTAATCAAGCTGGCAAAATAGCATCATCTCTGAGTAACTATATTTTTTAATTTTCATTGCTAAACACTCATCAGTCGTCGAGCAAATCGACAGATCTATCCAGGACAGCACTGCCACATGGCTCAGGGAAGACCGTAAAAGGCTAATTAGCTAGCTAGCTATACGGTGAGGCCTACCCCACGCGCATATAGTACATTTTAAATTACATTTATTTAGCCTATAAACGAACACCCCTGCATTTAAACCATAATACAGCACAATACAATTTTAGACCGTTACTCTGGCACCATCGATAGTTTTTAACAGACGTTTCCACAAAATTCAGAGACACGATCCAACACACACCTTTCCAATAGCCGAGCCGGAGCGAAAAGAGGCTGACGGAGAAGGAAGTCCGTCGTTTACGTCACTTCCTGTTAACGGGGCCGCCACAGTGACGTCGGGTCAGTGCCTTTAGTCCATGGAGGACTTGGGCGAGAAGTATTGCTTTGCGAGTGGTTTTCTACAGTATTTTTATTAGTGCAAAATGTATGAATTATAATAGCAAAAGTACACTTTTAGCTGGAGACTGTGGTACCATCAATTACATTTTCTTCATTTATCTTTCATTTTTAAGGTACCACTTTTTGGAATATGAAGTGTTGAATGAATCGTTTTTTTATCCATATAAGTGCGATGCGTTGGCGCCCCGTCGGCGCCCCATGACCTCTGGGATGTGTTATTCTCCCCTTGTTCCCTGCATATGATCCATATATCAAATTTCCACTTATAGGGTTACGGTGAACTTCGAGAGATACCAGGCATGGGAAATCACTGACTAATATGGAATATCTTTATGCTTAAGACATGAAATATTCAATACATTCTTTCTAACGATGGAATACTGGTAGAGATTTACATTTGTTCAAATTACTGTCTTCCTCCTATAACATTTTTTTCTATTACTGTTTATTGAGGGTTCTTACTAAGCAATAATACAATAGGGGTATATATATATACACATAAACGCCATTGCTAGGACATAAGATTGAGTGATGGGGGGACTGACATATGGGGATGTAATTTTTACATGTGAGAAGACTATGTTGAGGCTGACGTGTCTCTTTTGCATTCCTGAACTTCTCTGCGTTCAGATTAGCATTAGCCACATTGTTGCCTGTAAGTGGCAACACTTTACCACGACGCATAAAGATTTCACATCCAAGCTTCCATCCCCAAATTGCATCATGTATGACAAGCCGTTTTAACATTTAATCAAGTCACACTCATCCGTAATTACATTTTAGATATTCACAATAGCTTTTCTCCTAGTCAAAATTGTATTCTTACTAGTCAAAAAGAGCATTAATATATCCACAATTATATTTCAGATATCCAGAAAGTTCATTCTGGATATCTGCAATTAAATTCTTACTAGGGAAAACTCCCATTTCAGATCCAGTTGTTCCTAGTCAAAATCAGTATCGCACCACAAGGTGGCGATATAACACGAGCAAATTTCGAGTCAAGAGTAATCGGGTCCCCATTCCTTTCCTGCAGTGTTTACATCTTTCTGCAACAGAAAAAAAACAGACGTATTGCTCAACGATTTATCTAAATTGTCGATAAAACATTTACAAGACAGGGAAAACGTGTTGACGATATGTTAATGTAATTTAATGCTGCTCACCATACATGTTTTTGACGTTAGATCAGTATTATGAATTAAGTTTCATTTATGTTATATCGGGGGAGATACTAAATATTTGAGTATGCTTTTCTTTTTCAGAGCCCCCCGCATTATTTATTCATCCATTCCCTCTTCGCATGGTTTCTCGGCTCCTCATTCTTTTTCCTTTCACAACGAGTGCTTTCTGGAGTCGCAGTGGAGCAAACACGGGCTCTCCTGGGTGCAGCAGCACGGCATCGCACCAGGACGTGCAAGGTCAGCTTGTTTTCACAAGAGAACCTGTAACCATCAATCACCGGGCCGGGCCGAGCTGGGCTGGGCTGGGCCAAAGCGGGCCGGCCGCGATCACCCTCCACACCCAGCCGAGATGTTTATTAGCAGAAAGCCTTGGTCGGCGCCTTACATAATTAGCTGGAAGCCCCGCCTCCTGCCCTCCGTCACCACGTTAAAGGTCCGGGCACCAGCCGCTCCGCACTTTTGTTTTCTCCAATTGTCCTGCGTTAGGGTCGGAGCGTTCGGCGGACTTGACAAGAATAAAGGCACCGGCCAGGACGGAGCATCGATTTCCAGTTTAGACATGATTTTGGATTTCGGAGTGCGGAACTTGCGCGTCGTCTTCGACTCCCCGGAGTTGAATTCGCCTCCCGTGTACAGCAGCGGGGATGTGGTTTCGGGGAAGGTGCTGCTGGAGCTCACCGGGGAGACCAAGGTGCATTCTCTGAAGCTGCACGCCGAGGGCTTCGCCAGGGTGCACTGGACCGAGTCCCGCAGTGCCGGGGCCAGCAGTGCTTATACCCAGAACTACAGCGACGAGGTGGAGTACCTGAACCACCGGGAGGTACTTCTACAGGCAGGTGAGTGCGCGACAGGCTGCATACTGGAGGTGTCGTAGGGCACCCCAACGTGGTGCCCATGCTGGGAAAGATCGTTCAGGCATCTTAAGGGCACAGCCATTTAGCGATGAACTCCTGGGGTTATACGAGCAATCAAGAGCTTGAAGTTAAGTGTCATGAAGGTTTTTTTTTTTTTTTTTTTTTTTTTTACTTTCGCTTTCTTTACATGTGGTACTGTAGTGCTACTCCGTATCAGAAGACGTTTGTTTTCCTACATTTAGAAAAGTGGCGTTTGTTATGTCTTTGCAAAATAAGTTTTAAGTTTGCGCTTGGCGATCGCGCTGCGCTTGCACTTAATTTTGACAGGTTTACATGGCTGCGACATCGCTGACATGATGTTCGTATCTGTCGGCGCTTAGGAAATCGTAAGCGTTGCTTTGTCAGTAGTCTGTGTAACTTGCGCTTAACGTTAATAGCGGGAAAAAAACGATCAAATGAAGCATTGTTTTAGGAACTATTTGGTTAAACGAGGCACTTCAGATACTTACGAGTGTTTCAGCACTACAATAGGGTAGCTACTGTATTCTGCAGTGGAAATCTACATTTAATGCATCATAACTTGTTTTAGATTTAAGTTTGTAATTCTTTAAGCTATTCTGTAATATTTTTTTTAGACAATGGAGATGTAACAGTGTTGCAGTCCGGCAAACACGAATTCCCATTCAGTTTCCAGCTGCCAGAAGAGTAAGTACATCACCTTTGTGTGTGTGATTTATGTTGAACGTCTCTTCCCATGATGCACTGCACTTAACTGTCACTGTCCATTGAGTGGTACATGTGAATAACCATCATTATTTCTTCTGTTAACAGGACACTGGTGACCTCTTTCGAAGGCAAGTATGGCAGCATTCGCTACTGGGTGAAGGTGAAGTTGCATCGACCCTGGGCTGCTGTAAGAAAGGTTAAGAAGGAGTTCACGGTTATAGAGCCTATTGACATCAACACTCCGGCCTTACTGGTGAGCGACTGGGCTTGTTGCCTTTAAAGGCCTTGTGTGTTGGTGTCGTGGCAGAGGTGTCACTGCCTGTTGTCCCACCCTCCCTCTCCCAGGCCCCCCAGGCAGGGACCAAAGACAAGATGGCACGCGTGTGGTACCGCAACTGTGGCCAGGTGTCTGTGACGGCCAAGATCGACCGCAAAGGCTACACCCCTGGTGAGTGTCCTCCCAGTCCTCCCAGTCCTTTTCCCCTACCCTGCTCTGCCGGCCCAGGGCGTTCGGTGGTGTTCTCTAACCCGGCCTGCCTCCCTGTCCACAGGCGAGGTGATCCCAGTCTTTGCGGAGTTTGACAACGGCTCGTCCCGGTGGGTGGAGCCCAAGGCGTACATCACCCAGACGCAGACCTTCATCGCCCGGGGCACCATGAAGCAGAAGCACTCTGTGGTCGTCACGCTGAGGGGTGACAGGGTGGGCCCCCGCTGCAGGGAGACCTGGCATGGGCGGGCTATCAAGATCCCTCCAGTGGGTCCCTCCGTCCTGCAGTGCCGCATCATTAAAGTGGAGTACACGCTCAAGGTTAGCCCGTAGCTCGTGCCCTGTGCCCTCCCTGCTCAATTTGGCCGGGCGAGCCGTGCCGGCTGTTTCCTGCACTGAGGCCTAACCGGGGATGTTCTGCTTCCTGCCAGGTGTGCGTGAATGTCCCCGGGGCGTCCAAGCTGTGCCTCGAGCTGCCGCTGGTCATGGGCACCATCCCACTGCACCCCTTCGGCAGCCGCACCTCCAGCGTCAGCAGCCAGTACAGCCTGAGCCTGCAGTGGCTCCGCATGGGCATCCCCGAGCAGCCTGAGCGTGAGTGTCCTGCTCTGATGGCTCTGGGGGGGGGCAGCAGGGCCTTCCTCTGTCAGCATGTCACTTATGTTTCCCTCCCCCTTCTGCATTCGCTGGCACCACCTGCAGCTCCCCCGGATTACAGCGCCATTGTTTCCGACGAGGAGGCAGAGCAGAATATGGTCCCCCCAGCAGCCGAGGAGGACTTCACTGGACTCCTGCAGCGCCCCTACTTCGCTTACATTCAGGAGTTTCGCTTCCGGCCTCCCCCAGTCTATAGTGAGGTGAGATACTGCTGAGAAGGTATTGGGCCCAAGGTCAGTTAGGGTGTCCTGACATGCATCAGAGGGCTGTCGGATCCGGGACCTTGCCTGCTTATCCTGGGGAAGTTAATAACTCACACTGCAGACTGTTAGTAAATGTTCAAACCTGACTTGTAAAGAGGGTTTATTGTGTGACGGTGCCACAAGTAGCTTTAGCTAAACGTCAAATCTTGAAGGACTGCAGTGCTTGTCTAGTTAGGCAGAAAAGCTACGCTGTCTTTCTGCTTCTCTCCAGCTTCGTGATATTAATGGTTTTCAAACGCTTTCCTCCCCAAGGTGGATCCAAACCCTCAGTTTTCCAGCATCCGCCGCCGCTGTATGACATGCTGAAGCAGCTCTGTCCGCCACTGTGGGATGTGATGGTCTGTTGGCAGTTTGAGACCCGTTTTCTCTGGGACTCTTCTCCGAGACTGAAGCAGAGTCCCAGGATGGGATGTGTGCTGTGGCAAGCACAAAGCCGGCGTGGGGAGGTCCTCAGGAGATGGGACATCAAATAAACGCCGGTCCCCTAGTCTTTGTCCCCAGCTCAGCTCCCGCCGGAGTCCGCAGGGTCGGCACATCGTTCCAGCCGATGACGACTGAAAGACTTGGCGGCATGTCTGTACATTTTGGGGACTTGATAAAGAAGCCCTCATGTATGCTTTGGAAGATATGGAGGTGGAGGACAGACCCTGTGAACATCTGCAGCTGAGCTGTTCCTCAACTGTTTTGCCCAACACATGGGGTTGAGTCTGAACGGTGCTCTGAAGCCGTTCTCCGGGCCTGCAAATGTATATGTGCAAAGCTGCATTTTTTTATGTGGAAATGCATAGATCTGTTGCCTTCACATAATCTTCAAAATGAAGGGCTGCCTGCATGTCTTGTTGACATGAATGGCAAATGGTTCATTTCATGATGGGTGTCAGGAAGGGCAAGCGTGGACAGCAGCATGCAGGGTGCGTAGCTGCCTGACTACAGGATGCCTGTGGGTGTGTCCGTTTGTAAACGCTACAGGAGCAGAGGCTGATGGAAAGTGTGTAGGTGTTCAAAGGTCGCAGGAAGAAAGTGTGTGAAAGCAGAACTTGGACAATCATTAGAAAGGCTGAACCATAGAACTGAACAAAAAACAAGCCAAAGAAGTTGCTGCTGGCGCTTCCCTGATGCCGTCAGGCAACTCATGTACGCAAAAAGCATATTGGTGCAGGGATACAAAGAAACCACACGCTTGGTGCATTCGATCAGATCCAGCTGCCTTTTGTCATGCGGGAGTTCTGTGAACATGCCGTTACTCAATGGCACTTGCAGCTTCAGGTTGGAGAGGCTGTTTCAAAGGAGTTTGGTATAGAACATTCCAGGAACGCTTAATTATTATTATTTTTTCCATTCAAATGATGAAATGACACATCCATTTTGTGGTGCATGGCATTCATCATAAATATTCATTATTAATAGAAAATTGCTTTTCAATTTTTACAAAAAATCCTTTTGTAATAAACTGATACAAAGTTCTCATGCTGTTTTGTTTTTTTTTTGTGAAGTCGAAAGGATGATGTAAAATGGAGAACTAGACACACAGCTTGTTCTAAGAAAATTTCATGTCCTTGTTTTTGTTTCATAGTGGGTTGGTTCACTGGGGGTCAGTGCTCTGAAGGTAACACATTGGACACAGTATGACCTCCTTAAATTTTACAGGTTATATAATTTACAAGCCATTCTATGACATGCATTAAGCACAATATTTAGCTGTATTTATTTACGCAGTACCAGGTAGGGTCCCCTTTTGCCTCCAGAACCACTTCAAGGACAGATGGGTTTTGTGTACAGAGGAGTCGTACTCTGATAGCTTTAGCGGGTCTGCCCACTCTCCTCTGATCTCATTAACAAGCCGGAAAAGCTTAGACACTTAATAGTGTGTGAACATCCCAAAAGGAGGCTGTTTCTGAGAGGCTGGAGCTTCCATGTTTGGCACCTTCAGTCACACCGCATTAAATATCGCTTGCATCACATGGCTTATGCTGTTCTCATGCTTAGCTGAAGACTATGTGAACTTTCTGACCCTGGCTCTAGGCTGTCTGTTCAGTTGCATTTACATATGCAGTGCTCAGCATTAAAACCTTTGATCATATCTCAATGATTATGAGGACAACTAGCTGTATTTTTACAAAACCTGTTTTATTAAACATGTATTTGTATCAACATGAGTATGATCACCTTCTTTACTTCTTTAGGATATGAAAAAATAATACATTTTATTCAAATAAGGTGATGCAAAAATGATTACACTCCAATGAATATCTTTGTAGAAAAACCTGATTGTAATTAACACCAACAGATGAATCTAATCAATCATCACACAGGTGGCCACGGGATAATTGACTATTAAAAGTGGTATTTCAGAGAGGAAATCTAGTTCCACTCAATACTGACAAAATGGAACTGCATGGAAAAGAAATGTTCCAAGAAAAGAAAGGAAAATTTCTTTGCACAAAAAAGGTTAATGTTATAAGAAAATTAGCAAGGTATTACTAATAAGTTTGAAGTCATCCAAAAATTCCAAAAGGATGGAGTTGTGAGAAGCTGGCAGAGATGTCCAGGACACCCGCGGAAGAGCGTCAAGAGCGTTTTGTGATGAGAGAAGTTGAAGGAATTTGGGATACAAGTCAAACGGGTGAGTGCTTCTTGTGACACCATACGACGCACATTGCACTGGAGTGGTAAGCATGGCTATCACCCTCAGAGGATGCCACTGCTGAAGTGGATGCACAAAAAAGCCCGTCTAGAATCTGCCAGGGCCCATGTTAACAAAGGCAAAGACTGTATAGTTTGGTGTGACGAGACAAAGATTAACTGATGGGTTCCAAACTGTTTGGCATCGCAAGGGTGAGGAGTACCATGAAAAATGCACGGTACCAACAGTGAAGCGTGGTGGCGGCAGTGTTCTTGTGTGGGGTTGCATGAGTGCTGCAGGTGTCGGGGAGCTGCATTTAATAGATGGTATCGTGCATTCACAGAGGTACTGTGACACACCGAAAGAGAAAATGCTACCATCACTCTCTGCCTTAGGTCACAGAGCACTTATTCCACACGGCGATGATCCAAGACATACATCTAAGGCCACTGATTCATTTCAGAGGAAGAACAGGGTGAAGCATGTGACCAGACCTCAGCCCAAAAGAACATTTGTAGGCAGTTCTGAAAAGAGTTGTGTGTCATTCTCCATGCAGCATTCAGGATCTGAAAGAGCTCATCCTTCAAGAATGTAGACATATAGACCTGGCTGTAAGTCATAAACTAGTTCATTCAATGTCTAGAAGACTTGCTGCTGTTCTTATAAGTCAAGGAGGCCATACAAAATATTACATCTAGTAGACTGTTTTAGGGTGTAATCATTTTTGCATCACCTTATTTGAATAAAATGTATTGTTTTTCTTATCCTAAAGGAGCAAAAAAGGTAATGGTACTCTTATGCTGATACAAATAAATGCTTAATAAAACTGGTTTGTAAAAATACAGCTAAACACTGAAAAATGGTTAAAGGTTTTAATCGCTGCTTTATGCTGGGCATGAGTATTTAGCAGGCGCCTTTTCCAAAGTGACATACAAGCAAGGCAGACGGCACATTTCAAGCATACAGCTGTCAAGGTGCCAAACAGGTGAAAGGGCAGCTGTGCTGGGCTTCCAGTGAATAACTAGTAAGAAGTGCAAGCAAGCAGTGGAGCCGCACCCACACAATGCATTACAAAGAACACAGCAATAACCCACTAAGACAGCTACTCAGGCAAATTTAGACAAATGCTAAAACATGACAGCACCCAGGATGCACTAGACTGGTCAGATCAGTGATTGTGGGCTAGTTGAGGTGTTCCCGCATCAGATGGGTCTTTGTGGAGCTATACATGAGAACAGTCGACAGTGGTGGAGGGATCGCTAGGAAGTGTTGGCTGGCTGTCTGAAGGTGAGATGCTCTTGGTTCTGAAAATTTGCACTAAGGACTTAAACTTGGTGTGAGCGCCCGAAAGGGAGACAGTGAACAGAGACGCAGACAAGCGTAAGCTGACAGCTTTGCAGCTGCTTGAACAGCAGAGGCGCTGCCACATTATGATTCAAATGCAGCGGTTTGACAGCACAAGCTGGTGGCCCTGCCAGTCGCAGTGGCACCACCTGCAGCGGTTTGACTGCACAAGCTGGTGGCCCTGCCAGTCGCAGTGGCACCACCTGCAGCGGTTTGACTGCACAAGCTGGTGGCCCTGCCAGTCGCAGTGGCACCACCTGCAGCGGTTTGACAGCACAAGCTGGTGGCCCTGCCAG
>JAODJU010000033.1:274028-294290 GCA_026776725.1 Gnathonemus echidnorhynchus | reverse complement strand
GGTGGGGGGAAAGTGTTTCAAATCAACCTGACGGCGTAGCTGAATGAAAGCAAGTGGTTCTGTGGGTGTCAGAACGGGTCGGCGAATGAGCAGAGCGACCCGGTGCCCCGGGAGTGTTGCCCTCTGAGATCGGGGGGGGGGGCGATTCCTGATCCACAATGTTTTAATTACTATTACATGTGGCCACACAGCGGGTAAATATATCCCGACACATAAGGAAAAGAAACAGATCGTAAACAAGACAGAACCATCCAGAAGACAACAACGCCGACTGCAGCGCTGGGGGGGGCGTGTTTGTGTGTGTCTATGTGAGTGTGGCTCTGTGTGTGTGTGTGTGTGTTTGCATAGATCACATCTAGGGACCAAAATGTCCCAAAAGTGTGGTAAAACCTGAAATGTCCTTACTTTTGGGGACATTTTTCAGGTCCCCATTTGGGCAACGTCAATCTTATGAAAATCTGTGAATGCAATCAAAAAAGTAAAAAAGCCAAGTCTTGTATTTTGTTTGGTTACTTATGGGTAAGGTTAGGGCTGGGGAGGGGTTAAGGGTGTAGTGATTGGGATTAGGGTTTTTCCCATAGAAATGAAAGGAAGGTCCCCATTTAGATAGGATGCCAACGTGTGTGTGTGTGTGTGTTTAAGTGTGTGCGCGCACAGGGGTTGCTGAGTGGGGGGAGGCTACAGGGGAGCTGGTTAGTCACCCATGCTGTACTGGCTAGTACCGGTTTGGGCTGCTTTCCCTTGGCACTGTGCTGTGGAGCTGCTCATACAGAGTGGCTGCTTGTCACTTCCAGAGCAGGTTATCCTGTCCCCCTCTGTCCCGCCCAGGTTCCCTTATGAGCGATGCGATGGGGGCCGTGACATAGCCATATAGACACATCAGACAGCATCTGTTAATGTTGCCTAAATAAATTATATGTGCGATGCTGTGTCTGCCGCTTGTCGCCAAGAAGTTTGCTGAGTCGTGGGAATGGCGGGATTTGCTGAATCGATGAGAGTTTTGTACTAACGCAGATTGTGGAATTCTTTCGAGCCCCTAAGGTCCTCTGCTGATAACAGTCAAACTAGGTGCACGGCAAACTCTGTGACATCCTGAAACGCCTCTGGATCTTCTGCAGAAGCTATCCACGGGGTTCGGCCGTGTGACCCATGGCACCACCGCACGCTACGAGGACTGGCTTGGGTTTCGGTGGAGATGCGCCTGCGGAGAGGCGGCCATCCGGGGCAAGGAGGCCGCTGTGTGCGGGAAGACAATGCTGAGGACCTTTGGATGTTTTCTGGGCTGGAGGCTGGCTGTTTATCTGAACTCTGTTTGCTGGGAGTAGGAACCTGGGTCCCGGGGGGGTGGGGTGGGGGGGCTCCTTACAGCTGCTGAGCACACATTTCTCAGAAAAGACCACAGCTGCTTGGGGGTCGGGGGCCAGATGCCAAAAAATAACTGAGAGAGAAGCTCGGTTCGGGGGTTTGGTCCTCTTTGTATATCTGAGTGTGGACAGAGCTATCAGCTTTGTGATGCCACCATGCTGATGTGGGATTATTTATTACAAGGACAGGACAAGAACACGGAGGCTCAGTGAAGATCCCAGACAAACTCCAGCATGTTGTAGGAGCCCCCAGAGCCAGGCTAACCTGTGTCTGCTTTGGCCGTCAAACCACAAGGGCCATAAAAGCGGAGGGCTTCACAGGCCGTCCCCTGCACATATAGAGAGAACATGGTGGATGTACAGCCTCATTCCAGCCAGCGCAGCTCAGAACAGTCTGAACTCAGCACCTTGCAGGATAATAAAGTTCAATATGTCATGCTCTTAAGTGACACCCAATGAGTCATTTCATCAGGGAGAGTCATTTCATCAGGGACAGCCCTTTGTGTCGTCACACTAGCACAATGAAACGACACCTTCCTCCTTCTTGGGACAAAGTGGTTATCATATTCTTTAACTGAATCAATCATTATATATCTCCTAATGAAGGTATTGTTATGACATTACATTATAGCATTTATCGTTTATGTTTATGGCGATCTATAATCTAATTACGGCTGATGCTCATGGTGTGTGCTATTAATTTAGTGGATAAATGTCAATCTATTTTAAGTACATTTCTTCCAAAAGGGAGTTTTTTCAGTGTAGAGGTTCCTCCTAAGAAACGCGGACTGTATTATGAACAAACAGGTACATGCAACAGCACAGGACTCTGATATTGTGGGGACACGACTTAATGGTTTAAGTTCCAAGGTTTATTTACTGGGGCGATGAATGAAGACAAATAAAACATCGGGGACACACCCCCCCCCAGTTCCTGTGGCCCTGGGTGTATATTACTCATAACATATTGCAGTTTCTGAACAGTTCCTGAAGGCATGGCTACAATAGCGATGTTCACATGACCTAGTGGAATAGTTTAAAAATGCCCATCCCTGCCTACAGTACCACACCAGATCTGAGATGACAGGGGCTCTGTCTTTGTTTCCCCAGAATTCACAGGCAGGCCGGGATCAGAGGGGGTATTTGCTGAGTGTTCAGCCAGGCCATGTTTGTGTGACTCACTGAGAGGGGAACTTCTAGTCTGAAGAATCGGTACGCGCCGGTTTAAACCGGATCCTTTCCCTTCGCAGACATGTAAATACATGCCTGGACCTCCGCCAGAATTAGTCAACATTCTGACTTGAGTGAGAGGGCAATGAGGGGAGGTTGCCAAGGCTTCACCCACACAGACAAACAGCTTCCCAGAGCCATCGGACACATGTTTGCGGGGGGACAGGGACGTCAGCCCCCTGCCCTGTGATGCTCAGAAGAGGGAGGGCGGGGCTGGGGGCGGGGTCTGCGTTCAGGGCAGGGAGTAAATAGGCAAGAATAAACAGCTGAGACAGCCCTTCCAAGCAAAGCCTGAGGCCCTGGGCCAGACAGCCTCCCCCTGAGAAGTTTGTGTGTTCATGGTGGAAATCAAGACCACGACAGAAAGAGCTACGCAAACCGGGAAAACACACAACGTGTTTGTCTGCGAGCGAGAATCGGCATAAATCTCACAACTGACAACCTTCAGCTTTGCAGCCACAACAATAATAAGCTGCCTTTGTTCTGCGTATAGATAATACCAAACCGTTCATAAGGCAGCACGTCAAGCAAATATAAAAACCATGTTTATGACACCAGCATGGTTTGAAGTCTTGCTTATATGTAAATATAGACACTCCTTGGGTTACAATGGTCCGTGTTACGATATTTCAACTTTACAATGGGTATTCCAATTCCATTCTGTCTTTCACTTTCAGTACATTATTCAATAAACTACATGAGATATTCAACACATTAGTATAAAATAGGCTTTGTGTTAATGAATTTGCCCAACTGTAGGCTAATGTAAGTGTTCTAAGCATGTTTAAGGTGAGCTAGGCTAGGCTATGATGTTTCTTAGGTTAGTTGTACTGTATTAAAATGCATTTTTGCCTTATGTAGTTTTTTCGGAATATAGCTCCATCGTAACTCGGGGAGCGTCTGTACCTCTGTATTTACCTACCTATTTGTGTCTGACACAACCTCATATATGACCCAGTTCAATCAAGCATATCCACTTGCCTGGACCTTTTTTAAGTGTAAAGCTTTGGTGATATAACTAACTTTGGGACATTTCAAAGTTTGAATCCTACACATTTATTAATCAAATATTTGGCTGGATATTTTGATCCTTTTAAATATTTGGTGACAAATACAACACAAGAGGTACATAATGTTGAGCAGGTAAAGTCTTTCTTATTGTTTGCTTTTAACTTAATCCCTATTTGGTCCAGCAACCACAAAAGTGCTCAGAACAAGAGCACCCATAAGCTATAATTATCTCAGAAGGAACAGGAACACATGGCCCTGGGCTGCTTAGGGACGGCACATGGCAGTGAAGGTGAATGTAGGTACTTTCCGAAGTCCTCGGATGCTTTTCAGTACAGGATTTTTTTAATCAAATGAATTAATAAAATGAATAATTTTCATGCACAGTGCCTTATGGTGAGCATAAAATGCAACGATGTGCACTAACCGGTGTATTTTGAATGTGCCCTATCATATACACCATGACCACATCTCCAGAACATACGCATGAAAGAAAACATCACAGTTTATAATGATTTTCATGGACAAAAATTTAGTGAAACCAGAAAGACCAAAGGACGGGATGGAAACAGCACCGGAGAGGGGCGAGGACTCCAGCCGGCCACCACTGGCTCGCTTTATACTGCGTTTACCACTGAAATATGAGCGGTATCTGTTTACCACATTCTTCTGTATTCCGTGCCTCCTCCGGCACCCTGCATGCCCCATTCAGGCCCAGCCCTCAGCTATCAGAGCCTCGGGGATGTGAAGGATTCTGGGCCAAGCTGGGAGCAGCACAGCTATTCATTTCCAGCCTGTCAGCGTGCGCAGCCTTCGGACAGAAAGGCAGTGGAGATGAAGGTGGCGGGACTCCTGAGACACTGACACAAACACTTGTGATTGTTGTTGTGCGCTATGGGACGTGATGGCGGTGCGATCGCACGTCATACCCAGACTCCCAAAATGTTTAGCCAATGCTAAATACAGAACTCCCACCCTTCTCAAAAATACAGTCAGTGTGGTTTAAAATCACGCAGCGTGTGTTTTTCAGGAATAAAGAGATTGAATAGCATTTGTATAATCCCCCCCCCCGTGACACGGACCTGCACACATGCTTCTCCTGGAGACAGACAGACACAAACAGACAAACACTGCTCCCATATGGAGAGTTGGGCTCATTTTCCTCACCGCTGCCTCGTCTTCCGGGCCCATGTCGCTTTTCAGTACCTCAGCACGATGGGGCGATGATTTCACGTAGCTGCTGGAAAACAGATTTATTTGTGGAAACGCCATGGCACTCCTTTAGGCCAGCAGAGGAGAGAGAATTACAGCGCGTTGGCTGGTGATATCGATGGGGGGTGTTGAGACTGCAGTGTCACAAGGCAAATAGTCAGCATAGCTCCCTGTTTAGCTGCCCCTGTCGGCATATGTGATTCCCTGACCCCCTGTGCCCTGCTCTTACCAGTGTACTTGGAGCAGAGTAACAAGGTGTCCGCTGAGTCAGAGGAAGCTGGACCCCAATAACCTGTTAGCTGAATTAGCCCGGAGCAGGACCACGGCCAGATGAGGGGACCTGTTTACTCCCTTCGGTCCTGCTACTGTGTTTGGAGCTCGTCCACCATAATGACGCTCTACTCTGGTTTAATCATCAGAATCCTAGTGCTTCTCATAATCAATTATATGAAGGAATCCCACAAAATGATTGGTTTTGTAAATAAATGATGGTCAAAACTCACTTCTGAAATATCTATGACGTTTTAAATATGCCGTTGGGGGGAATAGTGGGGGGAATGTGCTATATTTAAGGAAAACCTTACAATGTTACCTTAAACCCTGTAAGTCCCTTAACCCACACAAACGCTGTTCAGCTCCCCCGTTGCCCTCACACAGGAGAGAGCGTCGATAACAATGCCTTTTCCCTCTGTCTGTTTCTAGTTGGACATCTGCCACCATAGCAAGACTCTAAACAGACACCTTCCTGAGCCCCGCGAAGACGCACGTGCACTCAAACACGCGCAATTTCTGACAGCGCCGATCGAGCGTCTCTCACTGTTAAAGTGACACTTTCATTGCTTAATTTACAGTTTATTATGATGATAAACAATGGATCCATGTATGGACATGGAGATAAAGTGCTCTGAGAAAAAGTTTTCTTTCCACTTTGTTGGTTCACCACTGTTTTGAGTGAAAAGTCTGCATGTAAAACTGCATAGTGTTGTGACCTGCTTGGTTATGGAATTCGTCACATAAACATACAAAACATCCAGAAGGGCAAGTTAGCATGACTGACCCATCAATTTGAATTTTTTCCAGTTATTGCACAATAATTCCATATATTTTAGAAATATATACCTATATAAAAAGGTGAAAAAGAAGCACATTTCAGGATGCACATCACTTGTAAAATATAAAATCTAATTTTATCTGAAAATAAAATGTATAAATTGGTTCATACAATCCCAGCTTTAGGTCAACATCTCAGACATTTTCAAAACAAAGTCAGGTCGCTGCTTGTGCAGCGCAATAGTGCTGTGTTGAAACTTACACGGGTCAGGCAGACAGGCGTACATGCTGTTCTTATTTTTTTTATCTCGCAGTTGAAAAGAATGACCTGTAAATGAACTTCGTCGTCACTCCACACGAAATGCACAATTTGTTTTGCCATTTTTATTCTAATGCACGGTGCGCCCTCCTGTGTCAAATGTTAGGAAATGACATAAAGGTTACATCCGGGATATGTGAAAAGTCATTTTAAGCAGCGAAACCCCACACTTTACTTCAAATAAACCTCCGTCTTACTTTAATGAAACCCCAAGTAAATAGGCCATATTTCTTTCAAAAATAACCATATACCTACATTGCATTGCATTACATATAGAATTTACCAAACATGTCAATTTAATACATAGGCGTAGAATTAGGGGGGACGGGGGGACATGTCCCCCCACTGCTGAGACGGGGGGGGGAGTATCCCGCTCAATAATATATATATAATGCTTGATTTATATATGAAACACGTACGACAAATATATCTCATCACATAATTTAAAGTGTTTGCGTTTTTCTGACAGTTTTCACAAGGAGAACCCGTACCCTATGTTAAAATGGTTTAGTCTGAACGCAGACTTGCTTGCAAAAGGACAGTAGACGTAGAGAGCGGCGTGGTACAGCTCTGTGTGTAAATATTACTCCTCGAAGACTGTATATCATACTCAGGAGTTAATTAATTAAAGATTTTCTGAAATCGTCTCATGTCGATCAGGTTTCATAAAGATTATCTTATTTGATTGTGCAACCTGCAACTAGCTTTGTTAGTTAATAGCATACCACAACGTTGTTAACGCAGCGGTAAATAGCGTTTGTGTCAGTCCCAATTCTCATCCCATGTTTGCTGTCAGGGCAAAAGAAGAGTTAGAAGCTTGTGAAAGCACGGGGCAGACCTGGCATTTATTTGGAAAACACCATAAAGTTACTCCGTTACAAAAACTCAGGATCCAAAAACTGTACGTAGTGATTGTGCTAGTGATTTTTTCCCAGAACGCAAAGATGCGTTTTTGAGAGAAGACGGTGCGGGAGAGTGACAAGGGCATCATAGTGGACCAAGTGTGGTTATTTTTCCAAACTGAATGGCCTGACATGCGTGGCAGTATTTCGCGGTTTGTGCATAATTTTAATAATTCCCGCAAATTCAGCATACATTATGCGAGACATTGCCGCACATAAGCTGCCATATTAGAGGAGATGAATATCAGTTTATATATTATGATTGGAATAGCAGTAGTTTACTTATTTAAAAAAAACGAACCGTATACAGCGCAACTACAGATTCAGCCTATAATGCGACATGACGTCACACTTCTGACCACGCAGCCGTCTCCCCCAACGTTAATATTGTAGCGCCGGTGGGATAAGCGCATGTCTCGCGAGCGTGTGTACATATATTCCCGTGTATGTCATTGTAAATAGCCCTTGTATTGTTGCTGTTGTTGTTAGAACAGAAAACACGTACAAAACTAGGCTATATACAAATGAAAGTGCTCAATGTCCATGAGTTTTGGAGGGTAGAAATGGTAGAGGTGTACTTGCTCAGTGTTCATGTGTCTGGGAGCACGGTAAGCAGTAAGAACAAGTGCAGGACTGCAGTAGGCACCCCAGGGGCCAAATCTGATGTCACAGTCTGTGGGGCTGCAGCAGTCACCCCCGGGGCCAAATCTGAGGTTACAGTCTGCGGGGCTGCAGCAGTCACCCCGGGGGCCAAATCTGAGGTCACAGTCTACGGGGCGGGGCAAAGTGGGAGGGGGCCCTAATGTTAGCTGATAGCTGATTCATTAACCCCCCCCCCAGTTAGTGCTCTCTCTGACTCCGCAGGTGATCATTGCTGCAGTGACACACTCTTTTATTTGCTCTAGGCTAGATTCAGCCAGTCAAACATGCATCTTAGATGAGTTGTTCATATGGTCTGCATTCATCTCACTCCAAAGGCATTCAGGCAGCATTGCGTTTCTGGACAAAGTTTTACAGATCGCAGTGATGCCAGTCAGGTAATGATGTGTGACTGGAATCCCTAAGAACATATGATCCATTTCTCTGTGCCAGCAAACAGGTTCTTTCAATCTGAAACTGTATTATATGTACAATTATGCTGAATGACTGATACATATACATACCCTGAGCTTTGATTTTTTTTCCAACAAAAAGCTATGCATGTGTGTATTACGGAAGAGGATTAGGGCCACCATGAAAATATTATTTGAATTCTGACTTTAAAGTCAGAATTCTGAGATTAAAGTCAGAATTCTGAGAAAAAAGTCAGAATTCAAATAATATTTTCATGGCGGCCCTAATCCTCTTCCGTAGTGTATATTTGTCATAGAAGCAAAACGTTTTTGCATCTCTATGTATGATTTTGATTAAATTTGGCACATGAATGACATACCTTCCAGGCCTCAGAAATGTTTTTTTTTTTTTTTTTTTTAATTTTGTAAATATTTTTACTTTGAGATATAACACCTTATTTACAGCTTGGGTAGCAAAAAAAACAAACAAAAAAAAAACAAAATTCAGAGCAAAAACTTTTTTGCTATTATAGTTATATAGCTCAGCCGTAGCTCACTGGAAAGCACAAAAAGAGGACTTTTTCATAAGTCTCTTTTTTCACGGTCAAAGTTCATCTCACTAACTGTATTTTTAACTACTTTTGGTTATGAAAAAAACTTGGAGTGGCTTTGAGTAACAATTCAATTTAATATAATACAATACATATGCAGATGTACTATTTATATATAAAACACTGACCAGTTACTTGTTCCCTTCATGGAATAATCAACCAAAAAAAGTACAAGTTTCTTATGATGTTTTTGTTTTATATACATTTATATATCAGAAAAGGGGTAAAAATGTACACCGTTGCTTGTCACTGGGGCTGCTCCTTTGTAATTGTACCTTTTAAGGTAAAGAGCATCCCCAAGGTACAAACAACATTAATGTACCACCAATGGTGCATAAATGTTTACCAGATTCCATTTTTGTACATTAAAAGGTACAATTACATACAGCTAAGGGTACAATTGGTAGATCCTTGAGGGTACAGCCCCAGTAACAAGCAAAGGCACAATTTTTCACCCTTTTTTCTGAAGGTGTACAAGTAGTATACATTATTAGTACTAATTGTACACATCTTGCTCAATGATGGTTTTCTTTCAACAAATCTCTTCAATAATGCTCATTAGCAAATAAAATTCTATAAAACAAAAAGAAATGACAGCAAGTAATGTCACACAAATCTGTAAAAATTAAATAAATAAACCAATAATTACATTATGATCCTTCCAGGGACAATTATGCTTTCATAAAGTGTCTTTACACAAATATATGCCTTAATATTATTGTTGTTCTTATTCTATATTGTGTATATATTTACAGAAACACACATGTTTATAAATACACGCGGCTTCATACTTGATGGAGGTGATCTTTCCACAGCTCTGGGACTTTAAATGTTGCGGACTCGCCCCGGGAGGAAATTCCAGCCGGCAGATTAGAGCATCGGCGGCCTGCGCAGCTACCTGGCCGCAGTCCCTTTCCTGGTTTAGGCGGTTCGACGGTGCGGTGATGTAATCTCCCCCTTTCTAATACCAAACAAAGTGTTTCTACTGTCGGCCGCGGTTAGGGAAAGGGCGAAGGAAGAAGCGGATCGATAGAGATGTGAGTGTGTGCTGGGTGTAGCCGCTTCGCTAGCTTCTTCTCGATAATGAGCGAATTACGGGTTTTAAGTAGTTTGTAGTTGTAGTTCGCCGGTTATAGCTAGCTAGCTAGCTAAGTCAATCCAGTCAAATTCTCTTTCTGGAAAAGTATAAAACAGCATGTAATGATCGGTTAGAAACTGTATTTGTACACGAACACCAGTTAGCCAGCTAAAGGAATTCGCCGGAGCCCGGCTTTACGCCCTCGTCCTTCCTATGCGGACACCGGAGAGTCGGCATTGCAGGCTGCTAGCCGGGCATTTAGCCGGCACTTAGCCTGACAGCTAGCGGGCAGCTAGCCCACAGTACCCGCAGCGATGTACTGGCTCTTTCCTTTCGGGTGGCTTGTCTGGCATGTTTCTAGCTAGGTAATCGTTGGTAAATATGCTAATTATTAAAGAAACAACTTTACTTTGTTATTGTTGATATGTATCCTATACTTACCCTCTTGTTTTTATCCTGAATAGGGTTATTATTGGTTATACGGATAAGGACCATTTAGCCGATATAATTCTGTATAGTTTATTAAATTCGGTGGTTGTGTGTTGTATATGTACAGGGGTATTTGTACCATGGGAATGAGCCAGACTCTAAAATGCAACCTTCTTGTTTTAAATTAGTAATAAATGAGTTTATAATGCCGGAAGTAAGTTATGTTGAAGATGCAGGAGTAAAGCATAATCACTTTTATAGTAACCTATTTAGAGGGCCTGGAGATTCATTCTCAATGTTCTTTTCCGTTCCTCCTTGATACAGTTGAATTTTTCATCATTTTGAAGAGCCATGGCTGGCTTCAGGCAAGAAGATGTGGAGCTGCACTATGAAATGGGTGAAGAGTTGGGGAGGTACGTCATCCACGACAGAGACGGTATACAGCAGACTGCTGATGAAATCAGTAATTCACCCTTTGCAAATACACGGTCCCAGTCCTCTAGTGTGTTGTTCTGTAAGAGGTTGCTGGACAATGAAGCAGGAACTGCTTGGTAAATGATAGTGTTAGTGTGAGTCATGATTCATGAAGTCCAAACTAGACTGACTTTCTTTATATGGAAGCCGGTTCATCTGGCAGTAAGCATGACCTCAGTGCCTGACTATGCATGTGCTCTTTGGATTTGCTGCAGTAGAAAAAAGGTTCTTGAAATTGGATTTAAAAGGAATGTAAGTAATCTTCTTTTAATGTACTTTTGTTCTACATGATAATAGTGTCAACAAAAACAATCAGACTTTGCTTAAACACACTGTCCAGCAAACCATGCTGCAGAATAATTGTGTATGATGTCTCTTCATTTTGCCCATCCCCCAGTCTACCTGGTGATATTTGGTGCTGCTTTGAAATCCACTTGGTGTTGCTGAATATATGCATGGCACAGTGTTTAGCTCCTCCAGGCCTTCCTGTTCCCAAAGTGTGTGTGTGTGGAGTATCCAACTTCTGTTTCATCCCACAATCTAATAGCATGCAGTTAGGTAAATTAATGACACTAAACTGACCACAGTGCCTGATGGTTTGTGTACTGTGTGGGCCGTGTGGTACGCTGGCAGCGTGGGCGTGTCCTGTGCCTTGTGCCCTGTGCGTCCTGGCATAGACTCCAGGCTAGTTAAGTGTTTATGGAAAATGGGTAGATAGATGGATTTTATGATTAGTTATGACCTTTTTCCTCTTTCTTGCCCTTTTCCACTCTCCCTCCATTACAGTGGGCAGTTTGCTATTGTGCGCAAGTGCCGGGAGAAGAGCACTGGCCGTGATTATGCGGCAAAGTTCATCAAGAAACGGAGGCTGTCGTCCAGCCGGCGTGGCGTCAGCTGTGAAGAGATTGAACGCGAGGTCAACATATTGCGCGAGATCCAGCATGCCAATATCATCACTTTGCACGACATCTTTGAGAACAAGACGGATGTTATCCTCATCTTAGAGCTTGTTTCTGGTGGGGAGCTCTTTGACTTCTTGGCTGAGAAAGAGTCCCTAACGGAGGAGGAGGCCACCCAGTTTCTTAAGCAGATCCTGGACGGTGTCCACTATCTTCACTCAAAAAATATTGCCCATTTTGACCTAAAGGTAAGAAGGCCATTGGCTTTGGTTGGGTAGGATCAGGTCGTCTGACATTACCCGGCAGACTTGCTAAGACAGTTGACAGGTTATTCCAAATGCTGAAGTTGCACTGAAAATGTTGAACCATTTTTTTCATGGTCTAGGAAAGGCTTAGGTTAATTAAAATGTTGCTCATTATTCAAGTTAATATGAGAATTCTCTGTGTGTTCTAGCCTGAAAACATTATGCTGCTAGATAAGAATGTGACCAACCCCAGGATCAAACTCATAGACTTTGGAATAGCACATAAAATCAAAGAAGGCAATGAGTTCAAGAACATCTTTGGAACCCCTGAGTTTGTGGGTGAGCGATCTCAGCTTTCATTTGAGAGGTGCTTGCCTCATGTTAAAATGCTTGTGGCATTGTTTGTGTTTGCTAAGGTGGGTTTGCTAACCTTTTACAGCACCTGAAATTGTCAACTATGAGCCACTTGGCCTGGAAGCAGACATGTGGTAAGTAAATTTCTTACAAGAGTAATAACTGACCTAATTTCATACACTGTACACACACTCAGGCTTTATAAAGGTGCTAAATGTTCAGTGTAGTGTGGAAAGACTGAATACTGAGAATTTAGGTACTGTAGTACAGCTGGTTCAATGGTTCATGCTGAACCCCTCCAGAGAGTAAAGGTTGGGGTGCGTGGTTTGCATTTTCTGAATTGCAGACTCTCCTTTTTCATCGAAAATACATATTCCGTGGAAACTCCCCTTGATCATGTTTTAAAGCAGGAGTACTTCAAAATACAGTAGCTCTCGGCCCATAGTCGGTCAAAATGCTTTGTGTGAAGCTAGTAAAAATGCAGTTTCTGTAGGGCAGTCTTATATTTATAGTGTTTTTTTGTGAATAACGGTGTTTTCAACCAAAACCAAGATGCAGACTAACCCAGAAACCCAAATCACGCAGCGATATAACGTGCCATAAAACATTCTTATATACCTGTGCCTGAGAACAGATTTGACTGTTTTCTCTTAATTCTTATTTCTGCAGGAGCATCGGGGTCATCACATACATCCTGTAAGTACGCTTCAGCTTGGCTTCTTATTGTGCCTTGATTTATTACGGTTACACATAATGGGCAACGTGACTGATATCGATCCATTTGTTTATTTATTACTAATAATAATTATGTAGAGCAGCATTCCGTAGCCGGTGGGCCATTAGGGTGTTGAAGGGAGGTCAGCACATGTTGCTGGCCATGTCCGAAAGGCTTTCTGTAGTTCAGTTAATGAGAGGCTTGATGCCACGCTAAGAACACATGGAAATGGATCGATGGCTTTCAGCGAGATCGCTTAAAGGGAAGAACCAGTTGACACGAAGGAAGAGCAAACAGAGACATGAAAATGAAAGGTTAGGTTAAACAAACTGTGCCACACACTTTGCATGCCAAATTGCTTTGTCATTTCGTATGCAGACCTTTTTATAAAATATACACATGATCTAAATTACGCCCCGGTATGCACAAAGTTACTACTGAAAACTGGGAGCACTATGTTTTGGACTGTTACTAAAAATGCAAAACTAACAACACTGAAAAGTTTAAAAGTTACTTCAAGAAATGCAAGATTGCACAGTTACAAAGACTGCTAACAGGCGAATGAGGCTGGTTACTGAGAGGGATGCGCAGTGTACTTAAGGCTACCTCACTACCAAATATTATGCATTACTAATTTTTATTCATTAAGCTAATTTATGTGACCCAAATGTGATTTTCAGTGTTGTTTATGGCTTACGTGTTGGTTTCTGCGATCTTTCAGCAAACTCCAAAAATATTCCTGTTTAATTGTTCATGGCCAACACATAAATAACCGAAACTGCAAATGTCAAATGTGAAAGGGTTACTGTACAGCAGCAAGGGTTTGCCGTTTGGATTACAGCAACAGCCCTCTCATTCGGCAAGTGATCGTGTTAATGAAAAAACAAAACAGTATTGTTGCAACAGCATTGCAAGTATGCAAAGTAAGTTGATATTTGTATTTGATATGTTTGCTTATTGGCCTTGGGCTATGAGTTGCTAATAGCATGTAATCATACTACAGTGTAAGTGTTTGTGTGGTTACATTTACTGTGGGCAGCAGATACTTTTTGAATTATGAAGTGGGTCATCATGGAAAAGGCCATAAGCCCTGACAGAGAGAGCTCCTTCACGCACATCGCCTGAACATCCGTGCCGTCCCTGTGCTCCCTCTGTGAATTTCAGTAGGCCGCTGATGATAATGTGATGATGAAAGCTGATGAAAGCTGCTTCTTCACAGGCTGAGTGGAGCTTCTCCGTTTCTCGGAGAGACCAAGCAAGAAACCCTCACCAACATCTCGGCTGTTGACTATGACTTTGATGAAGAGTACTTTGCCAACACCAGCGAGCTGGCCAAAGACTTCATACGAAGGCTGTTGGTCCGAGATCCCAAGTCAGTTTGGTTCTCTTTGTACAGAACATCAATTTGAGAACTGGTTTATGTAAGCTTAACTTCTGTTTGGAAATTACATGATGAACCTGTGATTTACTCCAGGAAAAGAATGACGATTGAAGATAGTCTGGAGCATCCATGGATCAAGGTCAGAATCTCATGGACGCCAGTGTTATGGTTAAATTTAAGCCTGTTCGTCTTGGCAATGACATCACCATCCTAACTTGTTTACATATAAGACATGTACTCTTTTACTAGTGCTGGGAAATAATGCATGAAAAAACGTGCATTGATAAATGTCTGTGTATTATATGATAAATTACTTCTAAGAGTTGTTTTCCTATTTTAGTCATACTCTGTGTGTAGAAATTAGTGCCTACACACACACATTCACCCTATCTAGGGAGGTTCAGTCGTGGGCCGTTCAGCACTGGCTGCTGTAGGTGAATGCGGTTTGTACCCCCTCCCAGGTAATCAAGCGCAGGAACGTCCGGCAGGAAGAGAGCGAGCGTCGGCCAGAGCGTCGCCGGCTGAAGACCACACGCCTGAAGGAGTACACCATCAAGTCCCATTCCAGCATGCCGCCCAACAACACCTACGTGAACTTCGAGCGCTTCTCCCAGGTTATGGAGGGCATCACGGCTGCAGAAGAGGGCTTGCAGCAGCTGGAGCGCAACCAGAGGTCCTGTCAGGAGGATGTGGCCGCTCTGCTGTCCATCTACGAGGAGAAGGAGAGCTGGTACAAGGAGGAGAAGGAAAGTGTGGAGGAGGAGCTGGTGCGCATCCAGCAGGAGCTGCAGCGTGCACAGGCGCGACGCCGGCAGAACCAGGAGGAGGTGCGGGCGGCCACGCTGTCTGCCAATGCCCTCAGGCGCAAGTTCGGCCGGCTGGAGAAGCGCTACGAGGTGCTGGCAGAGAGCGTGCACGCGGAGGTGCGCTGGGTGGAGGAGCTTGTCCAGTCGCTGGCATCGGAAGGCTGCTCTGTCACCAGCATGCGCTGACTTGGTTCCCTGGGACCTTCTCCCTACTCTCCTGCTCATTTCATCACATTTCAGTGCCAGTTCCCATATCTGACAGAAATTAACTCTGGAGCAGCTCACACTAAATGTACTTTAATCATTTCAGCATGCAGTGTAACAGTGCCTTCCACACATCCCTCAGACTGGCATCTCCGCGCAAATCGCCTGTGCACTTGCTTACATATTTCTTATGATGTCATATCTTGCCCTGGCTGTCCCTGAGAATGGTAGATAAGTTACTGTTGGTCAGTTGTATTTCTGCACTAAAAGTGCAATATTACTCAGTCACTTCCTCAGGTGGTGCTGTTATATACAAATTTTGTTGCAGAATAATATCGTTATTCAAACTGAGTTGTAGCAAAATGGACATGGTATTTTTATAACTCTACCGTGTTATTTATACATGAATCCGTATTTTATTTTTGTGTGGTTTGTTTAGCCGTCGAATACATAAACGAACCAAAGTTTGATCTCAACTTTTAGCACGACTCTGGTATGGTTGCTGAATATCATTAGTGCAGATGCATGTCATCCACGTACTGTACTGTCGGACAGCTTTCCAATGCTGCGTTTTGATTCTGTTTGGGGGGGGTGGGGGCCGGTCGCTGTCCTCAAGCATATCGAAGGCGAACTGCACAGGGCAACACTTTGATCTGGAAATGAATGCTTGCCCGTGCGTTATATATCCCCCCCTCCAGATATATATTTATAAATTCAACGAATAAAAGGACTTAAGTTACAGGCAAATTGTATGTACTTGCACGTAAAAAGCCATGTTATTCATGTATTTTTTTCTTAAATACTCAAAGCATTCCATCAGACATATACTCACTTTCCAGTGTTTTTTTTTACTATGTGATCCAACTCCCCCCCACACACGTATGTAATTCTCTAAATGCCGCTTGTGGGGATTACGTAACTGTATTCAACCCCGTTTCCTTCTATGGTACTCCGCTTAGTGACGTTTATTCTTCATGAAATAAACACGAGGCTGAAGTTGGCTCCTTATTCGCAGCTCCTTATTTGGATTTTCCGGTCCACCTTAAATGCTGCGCAGCCGAATGCAATGACGCGATTGCGCATCTAGGGATACTCATTTAGCGAGGCTGGCTTTCAGAACTTCATTTGGCTTTCGATTCGTATTAACTGAACACGATTCTACTGACTTGTTACCACTTTGAGGAAAGTACATATCTGGGCAGATTTAGTAATGGTATGTATAAGTTATAGTATGTAATAGTGTGTATTTTATCAGAAAATGAGACAAACGGAAACGTCTTTCCACTCCCAATCAGGCCCGGAAATATGCCTAATCAGGCAAATATGAACTTCTCAGTACACGTCAGATACCCAACTATATAGAAAAGGTGACATTGTCCTGGCCGAGACTGATTTAGTGCTTTAAAAATCAGATGGAAACAAGGCATGTCATACTATATAGTGCACAAAGGTGTGAATGAGTATTTCATTGTACCATATATTTCTTCATAACATTAATATTTAAAGACAGTAAAGTTAACTAAACATTGAAGCAGATTACTTACATTACTCAAACAGGTTAATTTACAACTTAAAAATATACGTAAAATGCACGTATCTGAAACAATGCTTAATTCCAGTAATGTGAGTACTTCTAATTCGTTACATCCACTCCCTATACACAGAAAAAAAATATTTGGGTCATTTTTTCAACTTATACAATTGAATTATAAGAAATGTTTCCATCAAAATAAATCGTATAAATACAAATATTAATAATTTAATATGCATATTAAGATTCACAAAATTTAAATTGTTCAAGCACTAAAGTTAACAAGTTATATTGATTCAAATAAATAGTTTTTTCTGTGTATAGGGAGCCGACTTTAAAGCCGAAATATCTCCATATTTTACTTCGGGAACCCCCTCTTTGTGTGTTCAGATGGTACATCTGTTCCTGTCTAACCTCTGAACAAAGTGAAAAAGCGCAGCGTGTCACCGCCGGATCTTAACCTTGGCTGTGAGTCGCGCATGCGCCAGTGTTGAAAGCCAAATACAAAAGCAACGAAAAACTAAAAATAACAAAATAAAAGCGAGCGAAATGCAAGAAAGGTATATGTACAGTTCCCGCTAGGGGAATATATAATTTCTATAATTGGTAAGCAGGTTTGGCGGATAGTATAAAGTATTTTATTACTTGCATAGTTTAAGACTCATTCCGAGTGACACCGCGTTCTCCCTGCCGTTGCTCTCGGTTGTTTCCCGCTATCAACTTAAATAGGCTGATTCCTGTTAGCCTAATCAAATACCTATTCGCAAGTATCGATTTTTAAAGTGCTGGTATTGTACTGTTTTCAAAACTCTAGTACGACGTTTTTTTCCAGTACCGGTTTACCGCACAACCATACTGCTTACATATACATAGTTTTAAAAAGGTAGAAAACAGTGAGTATATATTATACCATGCTGGAATAGACAATGTAATCACTGCTAGACTCTTATTACTGTTTATTTAACATAGTAGCAGCTAGAGGTCTGTCTGCTGCCTTCATAAACATGGCTACCGTGGTTTACTGTACATCTGTATATGTTGTTTGGGTGCCAGTGTGTCACAGGAATGAGGAGAAATCCTGTAGCAGAATATGAGCCGTCAGTGTCTACAGATGCTTCAGATGTAGCGTCTCCGTCATTGATTTTCTCGTCGTTCACCGTCCAGTGGAGGCTCACCTGACTGTCAGGTAAGCCTCGTACCAGACACACCAGGACTACAGGCCCTGAACTCCTCTGGTCAGGCACCAAAGGCTGAAACACAACGACCGTAGGAGGAGAGCTGGAGCCCTCTGCAGAGAGACATAACAAGGAGCCATTTTAATGCTGTAAACCTCACGCTCAACAATGTACTGTCTCATAGTCAGCTTCTGTTCCAAAGTATTAAGACAAAGTACCTTATAGTATGCATTTGATAACTGTAATTACTGGTTATTTCCTGAGCAGAATATTTAATTTTTTCATTAATACTACACCAATATTTTAAAATGAATAAGTAATAAATTCACAATTTTATAAAGTAATAATTGATATTAGTTCTGGTACTGTAGAAAGACCAATGCATTACATCAAAGGATTTAAATAATGAATAACTTGCATGTAAAGGAAGAATTAAGATGGATCATGTTGCCCTGTACAAGATGTTTTTAATGAACTTATGAGTCTGAGCTTACCTACCGTCAACAAAGAGCTGGATTCCTTCGCTAAATTTAATATTTTTGAGGTCTTGATTTATCCCATTTACTGACCTGTATGGAGTCAAGATTTGCAATCTTTATCATCACTGTGCTACACAGCCATTAAATTCTAATCTGTCATCGATAGTATTTCATATTTACCTCAGCAGGACTAAAGCCACCCACAGCTTGACTGTCCTCTTCATTCTCTCAGCGAGGGACGCAGTCAGCGACGTTGAGCAGACCTCCAGCACAGGCATAAATATTTAAATTTGCGTGTCGCTCTCAGTGCACGCTGAGATGGATAAATGGGGAGCAGTTGTTAGTTTGACCAGCAGGATTAAATATCTGGCCTTGCTGATAACGACAGCATTAGGTCCCTGTACAGCAATTGACTGTTTAGCAGAACGTGTAAATTGTAGAATGTTCCATGTGTGAGTGGCGGCGTGTGAGGAGGCCCTGTGGGCAGGAGGGCGGTGAGGCGTGCAGGACAGCGGAAGAACACATTGACAAGCGTTTTTGCTCATGCCTGTAACACTACAGTATGTGGTCAATAGAAAAGAAAAGCCAGGAAGTGATGGGGTGGCGCCCCCCCCCTGGGTTATTCCCTGCCCTGTGATGGGGTGGTGCCCCCCCCTGAGTTATTCCCTGCCCTGTGATGGGGTGGCGCCCCCCCCTGAGTTATTCCCTGCCCTGTGATGGGGTGGCACCCCCCCCTGAGTTATTCCCTGCCCTGTGATGGGGTGGTGCCCCCTCCTGGGTTATTCCCTGCCTTATTTCTGTTGCTTCTGGGTTAGGCTCCAGAACCCCATGACCATGCGGAGGACAAGCAGGTATGGACAATTAATTAATTAATTAATTAATTAGATAATAGAAGAAGGTTAAATAGGATAATTCAATAATTAGTTTGGCCCATCCATCCATCCATCCTTCACTTGCGTTTCCTGGTAAGAGTCATGGGTAGCCTGTTAAAATATATGAGCAATACATAAGAATACATATGTTGGCAGATGTGGTGCAAAACTATTTTTAACACATAGTTGATAATTTGATTGATTTAAAATAGGGCTGTCAAAATTAACGGGTTAATGCGGATTAATCCATCTTCATGATTAATCTGATTAAAATTTTTAACGCAATTAACCCATCTGCAGCGCAGAATGACTCAAAATCACTGAAATGTCTCTGTCAGCCCATTTCGGGCAGTTTTGGTGCGTTCCGTTTGCCCTCTTAACTCGTATTCCGAGTCGGATTCCGAGTTTTGAAGCCGGAAGTAATGACATGCGTACTCCTGTTTCTCGGAGATCCGAGAAACTCGGGATCCTCTGCAAGTCCGAGTTCCGAGGGCAAATGGAATGCACGAATATCTTGGAGCAGTACAGAGGATCCCGAGTTCAGAATCCAAGATGGCTGCGCCCTTTATCAACAGAAGGGAAAGTTGTAGTTTTATACTATTTAAGCACTACTTCTCATTTGTGGCTCATTAAATCGGGCGCACACACTATACCATCCAACTTATCTGTGGACGTGTTGCTACAGAGTTTTATACGTAAAGCACCGCGCGGAATGTGTTATCAACTGATATCGCTAACAATGGCAATTAACCGGGCTAGTATTGGATTTCATGATTGTCGGATTTATGGTAGTTCGGGCTAACTGTAAGTGAACGAAGATAAAGACCATTTAAACTGAGGTACCTTAAATCCGACAAGTTGTCCGGCTAAGC
>JAODJU010000033.1:245870-261079 GCA_026776725.1 Gnathonemus echidnorhynchus | reverse complement strand
GTAACCCCGCCCCCCCCAGCCACACCCCCCAGCCCTCTCCTAGCTCACAGGCTGATGCCAGGACTGAATAAAGTTGGCCTCCCTATTTGCTGCTACTGGGAAATGGGCCACACCCCGCTCTTGCTGTTAAGCAGTCGGAGGGGAATTCCTTTCTCACTCAGCCCGTGAGCTCACTCAGAGACGCCGTACGGCCTGCAGGACTCTTCAGAACCGACACCTTCAGCACACGACGTTCAGCTATTCCCGTTTGGTCTCCATCAGCTTCTGCCGACAGAATGACCAGCTCCAAGTCTTCCAAGACCACCTGCAACATTGTTATGGCAATCCTTGTTATTTGGTCTATCATTTCTCTCATCATAATCATCGTGTGGGCAACCTCACCGGAAAGAAGAGAAGTGAACAAGTGCCAGACAGAACTCGAAACCAAAATCCAGGAGTACAGCAGTGCCAGTGAAGTGTGGGCAAAGGACAGGAAAGCTCTGGAGGAGCATATAGAGAAAAGCCGTGAAAAGGAGACACAGCTGAGCCAAGACATCAGCAGGCTTTGGGAAAGCCAGCGCAAGACCAATGAATCCCTGAAGATCAGCTTGGAGGAAAACGTGAGTGTTGCTTTACAGCCTGTGTGAGCTGAAGCGGTTCTGTGGCTTTCTCTGTCTGCTATACAACGATGCTTTGGAGCAGTGATAATTCTTTTAAAGGAGGATGTTTAGCAGACACCACATCTGATATAAAACTGCACTGGTCTCTTCAGCTTCATGAAAATATTAATGTATGTGACAAAGCAACAAACAGTTTGTGAGTTTCTTTCTCTGATCCGGAAAGAGATTAAGACACTTGTGGATGAACTTTATATAAGAATCTGACAGTGAAAAATAATGGTGTTTTAGAACAGGTTGTCATGCAAATACAAAACAAATCCTTGCATGGAACTGTTAAGGGAGAATATGGGAGGGGGGTTATGGCGACCAACAGCAGCCCTCAGCAGCCAGTGCTGTCAGCCACACCCTAGTAGGTCATTTCAGTGAAAGCAGTTACTTTTTTGTATCACATTTATTTTGTATTTTTGCTTGTGTGTTGAACTGAATAGTGCATATTTATTGGGGGAATATTTGACTACATCTGTTCCTTGCCAAGCCCACAGCTGGAATGTGACTGTCTTTTCTCAGAGTGTCACATATGCGATATGGCAGGTTTTTTTGGCATGAGCCAGTGAAGTAACTGTTCCCTCTATGTCATTTATAGCCAAACAAGCAGGTGACTGAATTTTCTTTCTGTAAGTAAACTGTACCCACGTAATGAGCATGTTATATATACCATTTGTTCATTATTACAGGTCATCTTAAGGGACAACATAACAGCGCTGGAAAATGAAACCGAGAGACAGAGAGAATTAGTGAAGAACCTCACTTCAGAAATAACGGCACACAAAGGTAGGAAAATTTAAACTGCACTTTTCCTATTCGCCTGCCAGAAAAGGGTTTTCATTTAAGATATTTTTAGCATCATTTTCCTCATGTCGCCATAGAAACCCCCAATTGGAGAAGACAAATATTGCCTGAAACTACTTCAAAAGAGAACTTTGGTAATTGTTTAAATAGTGGGGTGATATGTATACCATGTGTGTATAATCTAGGAGGCTATATTGGCTATGAAGTATGCATATTATGTCTGTATGAAAAAGTTTTACATGAAAGCTTATAATCATATATCATATTTGTGAATCATATATGAAAAGGCCATAATCGTGTATGCAAAGTACTACACTTCACTCTTCTGTTTGGGTGTCTCACGCATCATTATACACTGCATAACGCATTGGTGTAACTGTTCACACCTGCACTCCATATTAAAAGTGCACAAACTCAACCTTGCCTAGGTAGTTTGCAGTGAAGGATGTTGTGAAATCAGTCATCAAATTCGTTTTAGGTTTCGATTTCTTGACCTGAACCTGAAATAAACAATTCGCCCCAAGGGAAGGACATGCGGTTTTCTAGAAAAATCATGGTTAATCTTCTGTCTTCCGGACAATCATCTAATCACCCTAGAGTCTGAAAATTTTCACTTAAAAACAAGATTAGTTTGTCGTACCATAGCTTGTTTGTTAGGAGATAGACGAGCAATGAGATTAAGCTGATTAAAATTCCAGAGTATCTGGCAGCTCCAGAAATAATAAAACATGTCATGGATGTCTGGACCTACTTCAAACTGATAATCCAGTCCCAAGATAGATATTGCCTTATAAGTTAATACCACAATGGGGAGAAAACCTTTTTTGAACACAAAAACTACGACATCAGTCTTGGCAGATTCCATGGCCTGTTTTATGAAAAATTACAAATTTCTTACAATTTGTTTTACTGCAGTTATAATATACTGCATGTTATATGATCTTCTTTGTATCTACTACCAAAAAAACTATGTTTCAGAGAAACTGGAAGACCTCCAGTACAATCTGACACAGGCTTTCCACCTGAAGGAATCATGTGAGGCATCGTGGGCCGCCGCCATCAACCACCAGAGGGCGGCAGAGAGCCGGTACAATGCATTGAACATCAGCCACATGTCCCTGCAGAACCAGCTGTGAGTAGCAAGCATGACTTTGAACTCTGCCCAAGAGTATATACGCGATTCAGGGTTAAATGTCCAGGCTGTATTATGTAGCCACTGACTGATCATTTATAATGTTAACAATTTCAGAAATCGGTGCAAGAAGGATAACAGCAGCATCAGCCAGCAAAAGCAGCAGAACCAGCAGAGTCATCAGAGTCAGCCAGACAGTGGCTCCCCCAGACTCCTCACCAGCACCTTTGCTCTTTTAGTCCTCCCCTTCGTCAGCCTTCATTTGCTGTCTGTCTTGTGAGTTACATGCCTTTTAAATGCAGACCTGACAGATTTCATACCTTAAAAATGAAGACACATTCTTATTCATGGATAAGGAATGTAGGCTGTATGCATTTAAAAACGTTCTTATTAAGAAAAGAATCTGGCTTGCTTATTTCCTATTTACAACAAACAAACAAACAAACAAACAGACAAACCGCATAGAACAGAATTTTGTGATTGGCTGGCGTTTGCCCAGTCTTGGAGCTGGCCAAGCTTGTGATTGGCCACCCTGCATCCCCCTGGTGGAGCCAGGCCTGTGTGATGGCCTTCATACAACATTTTATTTGCTGTACAGGAAACATTCTAGGCTGTTTGGCACATATTCCAGGTCAACACTGTACTCCAGAATGACTGAATGATGCATTGTTTCCGGCTTAAAAGACACTCATCAAACTCTGCTGTAAAATGCAATGTTTTCTGTTGCCAAAAATATGTATCAGGAAAACCATTATGGAAAAATATATATAATACCAGAACTTTTGTATGTGAAGATGTGGTCACTAATGGTGATGTAAATGTAATTGATAAATCCTATTGATTTTATTGACCTAACTCTTACTGTATAAAACATTTCTATTGTTCTTCTGTAATGATGTGCATTAATTTCACAGTTAGTGTAGCTGTATTTGTTGCAGTTGGGTTTACAAACAACCCTTGCATACATTTGCTCTGTGTATGGAGCTAATTTTTATGGAACCTAAATTTGAATTTAAAATGTGTAATGGGTTATTTTCCTTAAAGACTTAATGACCTAATATTAATCTTATAATACTGTATTAATAACATTATATTAATTTAAAACATTCCCGTAGTTCAAGATTTTGTTTTAAATGTGTTTTAAATTTGTTGGCCTAGCTGAGTAGCTATATTTCCCATAACCAAAGATATGAGTGTTTAGCGTTTCACAAGGTAGGGTACCACCATTTTGTAGAAATGTATGTAAATTTGTATAATTGTTGCAGTTAATTATGTCTCTGTCTGATTGTCTCACAGAACAATTTTTGACTGCAGCAGAAACTTCTAATTTCTATGGAGTGAGATTAGCACCAAAATAAATGAATATGGATTGAAGAATCCTGTATTGGTGTCATGGTTTCTTTTTAACTGTTTGAAACCGTGTACATATTAGATCCCACCATACTGTACAAAAACTGGAATGCAATATATAACTTATAACAAACCTTAAATACCATGTGTATGCAGTTCATAGTATGAGATGTTTGCATTAATCTGTGATTTATCCTTATTCACTATTTTACGTATTATCACTTATTTAGCAAAATAATGTATCTAAGTTAGGGTATAATATTTCTATTTTAGCATGCATAAAAGATGAATAACACTTCTTTAGGAATAAAAATATGAGACACCCGCATACTGTGAATTGGTTTGCCATATTAACCTAAAAACCAAAACCAACCAAAAAACCTACAGTCGTGGTCAAAAGTTTTAAGAATAACACAAGTATTGGTTTTCACAAAGTTTGTTGCTTTATTGTTTGTAGATCTTTTTTTCAGATGTTTCTATGGTATACTGAAGTATAATTACAAGTATTTCATAAGTGTCAAAAGCTTTTATTGACAAAAAGACTCTTCAGGATTGACCACAAGTTCAATGGGATTAAGTTCTGGGGAACTTCCTGGCCATGGACCCAAAATGTCAAGGTTCTGTTCATCGAGCCACTTAGAACTTTTGTTTTGTGGCTCGGTGCTCCATCATGCTGGAAAAGGCACATTGTTCGTCACCCAACTGTTCTTGGATGGTTGGGAGAAGTTGCTCTTGGAGGATTTTTTGTACCATTCTTCATTCATGGCTGTGTTCTTAGGCAAAAGAACAAGAAAAGAAGAGTGAGCTCACTACCTTGGCTGAGAAGCAACCCCACACATGATTGGTCTCAGGATGCTTTACTGTTGGCCTGACAAAGGACTGATGGTAGCACTTACCTTTGCTTCTCCGGACAAACTTTTTTCCGAATGCCCCAAAACAATCACAAAGGGGATTCATCAGAGAAAATGACTTTACCCCAGTCCTCAGCAGTCCAATCCCTGTACCTTTTGTAGAATATCAGTCAGTCCCTGATATTTTTCTTGGAGAGAAGTGGCTTCTTTGCTGCCATTCTAGACACCAGGCCATCCTCCAAAAGTCTTCACCTCACTGTGCGTGTAGATGCACTCATACCTGCCTGTTGCCATTCCTGAGCAAGCTCTGCACTGGTGGTGCCCCGATCTCACAGCTGAATCATCTTTAGGAGATGGTCCGGGCACTTGCTGGAATTTCTTGGGCGATCCGAATCCTTCTTCACAACAATTGAACCTCTCTCTTTGAAGTTCTTGACGAGCCGATAAATGGTTGATGTAGGTGCCATCTTACTAGCAGCAATATCCTTGCCTGTGAAGCCCTTTTTTGTGCAAAGCAATGATGACTGCACATGTTTCCTTGCAGGTAACCATGGTTAGCAGAGGACAAACACTGATTTCAAGCACCACCCTCCTTTTAAAACATCCAGTCTTCTATTCTAACTCAATCAGCATGACAGAGTGATCTCCAGCCTTGTCCTCATAAACACTCTCACCTGTGTTAACGGGAGAATCACTCACACTTTTGTGGCAGAGCTGAAATGCAGTGAAATGGATTTTTGGGATTAAGTTCATTTTCATGGCAAAGAGGGACTTTACAATTACTTGCAATTCATCTGATCACTCTTTATAACATTCTGTAGTTAAAAACTGACATCAGACTTTGATAAAATCGATATTTTTGTCATTCTCAAAACTTGGTCACAGCTGTGAGAAGGCTATGTTTTAACTATGTTGATGGTAAAAATTACGCTTTAATCAAAATACCATCAGAATTCATCATGGTTTTGGGGCCTGATAGTGAAAAGGAAACTAGATGTAACTTTCATCCATTTATGCTTTTCATACTGATGTCATGAACTTGCTGCTGAGAAATTCCTTCCAAAAGTGAATGGCATGTAGATAGTGTTGTGTAACAATTATATGGAACACCATGATCCATACTCACAAGAGTGCAAAAATCACACGATACCATAATTCAGTAACATTCTCCAATTGCATAAATGAGACGTCCGTGGTTTAAGGGCAAGTAATAAAATACTATATAGGGGTGACATTTACTCAGGGCTAAATATGTACTGCTCGCATTGATATGCAAGATAAAATTTCCAGGGACTGACCATCATTTTTAAAACAAGTCTAAAAACTGTAGCCTTTAACCCTGAATGATATCAATCTCTAAGTCACTTAGCCCAAGTCAATTTCTAACACAGACATCTTCTCGACTGCCAGCCTTTTTCAAACTCAAGAACACTACAGAATGTTAATGGAGAAAATGAGAATGGAATATGTTTACAGTTCCTGTAAACCACAGTGACTTGGACATTTGACAAAGGCACAAAGTGCTCTGAATTTAATTTACAAGGCAGTTCCAAGCAGGAAGAGTCATCTCCTCCTACCAAGCTAAATACATTCTAAGTAGGCTCTTCACAGTTTACTGCTCTAGCAGACAGCTGGTGTACAAGTGTGCATAAGATGCCCACAAGCAGAGGTCAGAGAGTACAGCAAAAGGCTTCCTAAAATCTGACACAATTAAATATTAATATTAAACAGTAAACTAATGAATACTATACTGTATGAACTGGTCGGCCCAGTAGGTAGAGAAGTTTGTGTGTTGTCCGTGCGCTGCATGTGTATCCTCTGGATACTTGTTTCCCCTGCAGTCCAAAGACATACACGTACTTTTGTCGGAGTCTTGCTCTTTGTGTGCGTGACCTCGCGTGCATGTGTCTGCAAAGTACAAGCATCCCAGTTGAAGCTCCCGCCCGCTCCGCTCCCTGACCACGACCAGGATTTGCGGTTAGTAAATGTGTGGTTTGGTATATGCAGCATATATGTTTATGCAGGTAACTAACTAACGGAATGTCACATACAGGAAACCGACACGTTTATGACCGTATTTTTCCGTCACGAAAAGAACTGGAAGCGTCACCGTTTCAAGGAAGAAACTACACGCGTGACGCCAGCGGAAGTGAGGAGGCGTTTCCGAGTGAACAGCTGACCGGAAGTGCGAGCACAGTTCCGATGGCATCCGACTGAACACAGATTATCTGTGAGTACAGAGACAGACGGGAGCAGGTATGCGGTCGGTTAGTGGAATCTCACTTAATGCTGCACACATGTCTTAAACGGCGCTGGTCGCTAGCCGTTAGCTGAACTATTTGCCTCTTGTCTCCAACAGCGGCGTGGGAAAGGTTGGCTTCGTCGCACGGCGACGGAGCTGAAATGTCGCGTATGGTTATTTCTTTCAGACGCTCCTGTATTTCAGTACGTCTGCAGTCAGTTGCGTCACTTTTTAGTTCTGTTTCTGAACAACAGCGTTAAGGTGTGTAACCATTTAATTTAATTTCGGATTTACATATTCAACTGGAGCTGTACTGCGTCCTATAATGTGTCACATCGCCTACATTTAATATTCAAAAACGCGTTTAAAACACTTGAGACGTAATTATATAGGCGAACTTCAATTTAATGCGTACGGTAATGAAATAGACAATGGTAATCGACCTGTTGCACCGTTGAGGATGAAAAAGCGGAAAGCTAACGTAAGGCACACACTTAAGTTTTTAATACACTTTAACACGGCCATTTTACAATCGTAAATCTTTTTTGTAAATAATGAATTTCTAGCCGCATGTGACGAGATCACAATCATAAAAAAATAAATGCTGACAACGTGGTCTGTTTGTTTTGGATTTTTCATGATTTGATTAGTTGTGAATTTATTGCAAACGACGGGATATTTTAATAACAGTGTCGTGTACTTGTCGTGATTTTAACTTTTTGTTCTTTCAGCTCCTAGTTTTTCCCATGATCTGCTGTGTGCAGGGCTCAGTTTGTAAATCAGAAGTTTGCTTGAACGTGAATGGGTGGGTGCAGGTTTCATAATGCGTGCAAAACACTGGGCGGAAAACGTGCTATGTATTTTAAAGAATAAACCTTTAAAAAAAGCACGTGAAATTGCGTGAGAATTGGACTATAAATTAACACACATAATTTTGCCATTACTTTTGTTATTTTAACCCGAGAGCTACCGGATCCGCGAAAATAGTTGCCGGTGCTATCCCGTTAACTGGTAACAAGCGTATTCGGAATTGTCCTTGCACATCCTTCAGGTTACTTAACTATACTTGCAGGTAAATTTTTTTCAGAAGGGATACAATTTCCTATTTATAGCCTGCTACATTACCTTTACATCTGCATGCATGTTTGTCATATTTTACAAACGTGCGGGACAAGTCCTCCTTCGTCAGCGTGCATCTTTAATTTATTTTGCTGCGCTTGTCATCAGTCAACAGGATCACCATTTAAACCATAGCACCGGTGTTAAGTGGTGATACTATATCTCAGTGGCTATATCTGTGTGTTTACGTATCCTTGCAGATGTGTGGTGATGATAGATGCTTCAATTTTGGAAAAGCGAGAAAAAATGTAAATATTCGGAATTGTCCATGCACATACTTCAGGTTACTTGAAATATATACTTGCAGAGCAATCTTTTTCATTGGCTCTCCAAACTGACGAGTCTGCATCGTCTTCTGCAAAAATAAGTGAGTGCATGTTGCGTGGATGCGCTTGTCACCAGTTAACAGGATCACCATAACACTGGCAGTCAGAAACGGAGAGGTCTGGGAATGTTTTCTGCCAGAATCTGGCACAAATTAAACACTGGTCATATGTTCTGTAAATCTGCAATATAGGAAGTTTGTAGTATTCCACTAAGGTTAAATGGATATTGATAATATTATTCAGACCTGTTAAGCTTTGTGTTACTAAATGTTACTGATCCTGGGAATGTGTAACACAGAACTGCCACCACAAGCTTTACGCAACTCATAGCTGAGAGTATTTCGCCAGCATGTAAGCGTGGTCTTTTGTCCAAATTGATAAAGAGAAAGTGTCTAAGTCCCACCCCAAAGTACTGAAGTACCAAAAAATACCCCAACTGGTTTGGTACTTTAGGTACTGGTACTTGACTGGAAGTCAATTGAAAAGGAAAAGAAGCAATAGTACTGTACCAAAAGTACACTACCTGCGTGGTGGAAAAGCGCCCTTAGTTGTGCTGTTGCTATGGTGTGGTACTTATATCTGTAATAGTAATACTTTCGCTTAACTTAATTCAGTCAGATTCAAACAAACGTGTTGGGTACTTATGTTTATGGTTAGTATTGACTGTCTCAGATAATCTAGGACCCTATCAGACTAAAAAGTGTCTGTGAAAATACCTTGATTTTATAGAGCTCATTACAGAAGAATTATAATGGATAGTCATACAATGAGAATTTGTAATTTTTGCAAACTATGGGTTAAGAGCTAGGTTTCAGGCACATGTATGATATTCAGATTGTGCTTAAGAATTTACTGACTGATATTTTATAGAAACATTTTCTTGTATGACTATACCTATCAATTATGTGTATGAAGGTCTGGATACTTCAGATGCAAAGTCACTCTGTGATACTGGATGTTGAATCTCAGTTGATGCCTAACTGTGCAATAGAGGTATCCTTGCGGGTTTTGTTGTTAAAATGGTTGTCACAGGACTAAAGAGAACAGCAGCAATATCAAGTTCAGTGTTGTCATTGGCTCTGCAGATGGGCGTGGCCGCGCATGCGGCTGCAGTTATTGGTGAAATATGGATGAGAAGCTGTGCCTCTGCGAATGGAAAGGGCAGCTGTGGCCGGCGAAGGTGAGTGTCCCTGGCAGGCAGCCGGTGCATGCAGCAGAACATGCGATTGCAGTGGATGTAGAGATGGTAACTAACAGGTCTATGGTGCCAACGTGTGGGTGCCTCTCTGGTGCTGGCGCTTTGTGCTTTTTGACTGCGAAATCGCTGAGGATTGTGATACCAGCACAAGTGTGAAATCCCTAACGTGCCACATGTGGCTGTCCCACAAAGATTGGAGGTCGTGGAAATTAATTGTAAATAGATGCAGTTTTCATGTTTCTTAAAGGTGCATCCACATAGAATTCTGGGATTCTGTCCTTTAGATGTTTTGAATTACTGTGCGTGTCTTGACTGGGCAGTCCATTGGTTACCGAAGATAACAGTAAACCATGTTATCGCCATCTGAAGATGTCTGCAAGTGGGTATCATCCAGCTGAGTGCCTCTTGACTGTATGAAGAGCTTTGTGAAGAGAAGGCCGGACCCTTTAAAGGGGCAGTGCTGAGCTCACTGTCTTCACACAGCTGGGCCTGCACTTGCTGTCCAGCCTACCAGGTTTTGGCCATGCCTTAGGAAATTGACCTTACTGCTTGTTCATGTGTTATTGTTTCTTTTATTCTTATTTGTTTTGGACTCTGAAATGTTTTTAGCAAAGAGCCTGTTTGTGTTACCATTGGTTACTGTACTTTAATGGAGTTTGTGTCTTTTTTTTTTCTTCTTCTAAAAGATTCTAAGATGTGCTGCCCAGAAATCCAGAGGAAAGAATGAAACTGAGGTTGAAATCCTGGGTGAAAAGGAAAGGTAGGTGGAAAAAGGGCAGTTCACCCCAAAACAAAAAATGTAGTAGTGATATACTCCATATCCAACTAGGCTGTTGTGGTGAGTGCTGCCTGGTTTTGGAGATGTCAGCTGTAGAAATGTCAGTCATCTCTTGAATATAATGGGACTTTCGTGAGAATTCTTTCTGTGGTGATTAAAGCTCTCGTACCAGAAATCATGACACAGGTACTCAAGATAATCTACAGACTTTGTAGTGAGCAGTTTAATGTAGGAACTATTTTCTTCTGCCAAACTCCAAATACCAGTTGTATCCCTGTACAGAAGATGCTTTTGACAACATGACTGGATGTAAACATCAATGATGTCCTCCTATGCTGAGCTCCAGCATTAGCTGGCTCAATGGTGCAAGGTGAGCTAGCAGTATCGAACTAATATTAACTAAGTATTGTTATTATTTGTTATTGTTCGTAGCTGGTAGAGAGTCAAATTTAGAGCTCAGCTGAGGAGGACGCAGTTGATGTTTACATTTGCTCATGTTGTCAGACACTCAAGCGCCCCACACATGCTACTGTTCTGGTTTTGTCCTGGAAGAGATAAGGCTTCTCAGAGGAAGCTTCCAGTGTCTGTGAGGAAAACGACAGTTCAGCAGCCAAACTGCTCTTTAAGAAGGAGATATTGTGGATACACAAGGTAAAAAGACGCTGGTGCTGTGGCGCTGCTTTTTCCAGCTTAAAGTCAAACATGCAACAGGCTGGTCCTGTGTACTGTAAACTGTGCCGAAAACCTGGGCCAACTAAAGCTGGAAATACTGTGAGCTTATTTCATGATTTGAAACTGTCATCCAGTAGAACATCCACAGTGGACGTGTTTACAGTCACAGGTGGCAGCAGTTGCAGTTTCCATTTTCAATCTGACGAAATATAGGGACAAATCACATCCTGTGTTGGTTCAAAACAGGACACGGTATATTATTTTCCATTACAAGTTGGATGGCAAGTCTGCTAGCAATATCAAAACCACCTGAAACGAGAAGCAAGACAATTAGAGAAAAATGAGCAACAAACTGTATTATATCGGCTGATGTGAAGAAAAAGATTGTGATAAATTGTTCTGCCATATCATGTGGCCCAAGCGGGAATAAAATGTAAGAATGTAAAGCACAGCTAAGCTCTGCTTGCAGGTTGTGGGTCCAGCAGAGTGAAACGGCGCCCCTGACAGAGCAGAGGATTGAGACAATCGCTCAGCAGCTGGGTCAGTGATATTGTTTTACTGGTCACTCCCTCCCTTCCTTCTTCCTTCCTTCCCCGGAATCTGCCCACTTGCAAGTGTCCATATAGAGACTCTGTATCAACTCCAGTAATCTAAGTAAGGCTGAATACAATGTACAGTAAAGTGCAGGATCCCCCAGGTTCCCCATGAGTCTTTGATATGGAAAAGAGTATTCTAGAGGAAGGTGAGGTGATGCTGTACTGTAGAAGCGTGCAATATCTCTGTGATGAGAAAGGTGTGTGACTATCATGGCATGTTGTGTCAGGTGACTGAGGTCTTTACATTGGGATTGCTGAAAGCAGGGGGGTGGAGACCGTCCTGTTTATAGACTGTCATCAGGTCAAGCCAAAGCCCACCAGTGAGTCGATTCTCCATGCCAGCCGGAGCAGGGTGGCACACTGAAGGCTGCACCCACAATGTTGCAGTTCATAAGTCACTTCTCCATAGGACTGAACCAGGACTCGAGCTCAGATGGTGCTCATGTCGAGAACCATCCGGACATGTGGGAAGGAAGGCAGAAAGCATGGGTGGTCAGAACATACATTGACACTTTAATGGACAGGCATAGTAGTTAAAAATTACATGTACAGCAGCCCAAGCAGCCGTATGTTGTGTTATGAGTTAAATTGTGGGTAAGCTAAACTGATGTAATAGGTCTTCAGTCAAGATTTAAAGACTGAGACTGATTCAGCCCTGTAGCAGAATGTCCTACCAGCAACTGTCACTTTATTTTTATGTGGAATGACAAGGAAACCTACGTTGCATGATCTGAGTGGATTATGCAGCTTGTAGACTTGAAGTAATTCTGTTAGGTAGGCAGGTGCTAGACGTTTAAGTGCCTTGTATCTAAGTAGGAGAACTTTGAAATCAGTCCTGAACCTAACAGGAAGCCAGTGCAGGGAACAAAGAGCAGAGGTTATGTGTTTGAACTTCCAGCTCCTGGTGACAATTTCAGCTGCTACATTTTGAATACGCTGCAAGGTGTTTAATGTGTGGTGTGTCTCCCAGATAACATTGCAGTACTCTAACCTACTGTATACAAAGGCATGTATTCATTTCTTAATATCTAGTAAGGATTCGTTGTAGCTTGGCAATGTTACGTAGCTGTAAGAAGCAGACCTTTAGGGGCAGCATGTGGTTATGGGCTAAGCCTGTGTGCCAGTAATCAGAAGATCACCAGTTCAAACCTAGCCTCAGCACATCTGCAGGTCCTTGAGCAAGGCCCTTAAAGGTGTAAAAAGACAATTTCCCCACGGTGATCAATAAAGTATCAGTTATTATTATTTGATCTGCATTTACTGCATCTACATGTTAGTTAATTGAGAGGCTTGTATCTAAGTTGACAGCCAGGTTACAGGCTGAGGGAAAACTGCAGCCCTTTGGAGTGGAGTGCAGAGGTTATAGCAATTCCTATTCATAGACTTGCCTCCAAACAGAACTTTGGTTCAGCCCATCCCTGTCCTGCGCTGTCTAATCCTGGGGTATCACTTGATTCTGCCCATTGTCCATACAAAAGCAATTTCCCAGACTTAATTTTAATTAGGTGATTTCCCTTTAACTTCATTCTCATTAGTGACACATTTCCATGTGCTCTGATATTTCAACACCTAGGTTTCCTTTTCTCTTGCTGCAGATGCCAATTGTGTTCACCAGAGACCAAATTCACGTTAGCTGTTGGGGATTTCATCTCTGCTAATTTGCGTATCTTTGTGTCCTGTACTATGGGTTCAGCCAATAGAAATGTCTGGTTTGGTTTCATGACGTTATATTTAGCCAAGCTGAGACTGCAGCGGTTTTCCCACAGCAAGGCTGAAGCGCTTTCGGGTTTCAGGTTAGATAAGATCCCCTTCAGCACCTTGTAACATTTCACGTCTTTGCATATTTCCCCTCATTTTGAAGTGGCTGGGTTCTCTGTGACACGCTGTAGGTCGCCATCCTGCCAGAGATCCGACGGAGGAACTGAGGTACCGCAAGGCTCTGCGCTTGGCCCTGAACATTTTTGCCAAACGTGATGGTCAGTGCTGTCCTGAGAAGGAGCCACTCCAGCCGTCTTCATGGCTTTATGCCGCTTCTGCTCAGCCAGCTGGGCGAGAGGGTCCAATTGGTGCTGGCCAGCCGGTGGCTTGCTCTTCGCCCTTGCAGCCTGCTGTGGTCCCAGCAAAATCCACAGGGAGACGCAGCAGGAGTGGCTGGTTGGACCCGCGCTGCTTACAGCTGCAATCTGATCATGAAACTGAGCTGGTGACATCTTCGGATTCCCAGCCGCTACCAGAAAAAAGGCCAAGACGCGAGGGGACTTTGGGAGAGGCCTGCAAGGCTTCCTGGAGCGTGTCTGCTGGAAATGGCCATGTGGCTCGTCGCGGCCCCTCAGTGCGAGCTGGCAGAGGGAGGCGGGCGAGGGAGCCGAGCGGGATGAGTGTGGGAGGCAGGGACAGCGAGCGGGACAGAAGGCAACATGGCGATGGTGAGGACATCTCAAGGACTACTAGTATGGGGCCACTGAAGGGCCAGGCTGGGGTGACTGCACCCAAAACACACGCTAGAAAGTACAGGGCCTCTGGGAGAAGAGGAGCCATGCCCAGGGACCAGTCCCTGGCTCCACCCTGGGACACCCTAGGAAACGAGCTTCTGGATAAGGCTCCCCGCCCTGTCCTTGGTCCTCAGGAGACCGTATCCGAGTGTCCGGGCTCTGCCTCTGGCTCGCCTGAGCTGGACACTCAGTGGAGGGCAGGGACCCGGGGATGTCGGCGCGCCAGATCAGCCGGTGAGGAGCGACAGGTACGGTCCAAAAGCCTCAGTGATGATTAAATCATCCTCTCAATGCTGGCTGAACCCTTTCTGGTGATTGTCTCTTTTTGTTTTAGTGCCTGGGGCCTCGCTCCAAAGTGGTGGTGGCCAGAGACAAAGCCAGGCCTGGGGGCAGGCCACGAAAGGCAGCTGCAGAGATGTTGGTTGGAGACAAAACCAGGCCCAGGGGCAGGCCGCGAAAGGTAGCTGAGAAGGCAGCAGCTGGAGTCAAAGCCAGGCCTGGGGGCAGGCCACAAAAGGCAGTGGTGGAGACAGTGGTGGAGACAGTGGTTGGAGACAAAGCTAGGCCCAGTGGCAGACCCCGAAAGGCAGCCGCAGAGATGCCGGCTGGAGACAAAGCCAGGCTCTGGGGCAGGCCGCGAAAGATAGCCACGGCAGCTGGAGACAGAGCCAGGCCCTGGGGCAGGCTGCGAAAGGCAGCCGCGGAGCTGGCGGCTGGAAACAAACCCAGGTCTGGGGGCAGGCCGCAAAAGGCAGCCGCAGAACTAGGGGCTGGAGACAGACCCAGGCCCGGGAGCAGGCCGCGAAAGGCAGCTGCGGAGCTGGCGGCTGGAGACAAACCCAGGCCCGGGGGCAGGCCGCGAAAGGCAGCCGCAGAACTAGGGGCTGGAGACAAACCCAGGCCCGGGAGCAGGCCGCGAAAGGCAGCCGCGGAGCTGGCGGCTGGAGACAAACCCAGGCCCGGGGGCAGGCCGCGAAAGGCAGCCGCAGAACTAGGGGCTGGAGA
>JAODJU010000033.1:197581-207875 GCA_026776725.1 Gnathonemus echidnorhynchus | reverse complement strand
CCCCCCCCCCCCCCCCCCGACCGTGAGACCCCCTGCTACACCCCTGCAACACAAGTGAACTCTGTCGCCCCCTCTGGAGAGTGCAGGCTGCATTCGTTATATGTGAATCACTGAATCGCAAGCATGTAGTCAGGGATGCGCTTGACGGTGGGCCTTGTCTGGCCGTGAGGAGGACAGAATCAGTGGGCCTGCTGCCGGTGCTTGCTGTGGGACAGTGCCCTGTAAAGGCCTCATGTCCCCCCCATGCTGCCGCTCTTCACCTGCTCGGCCACAGTAATGTACATTACCAGCATGAGACAGCTCGCACCTCTTAATTTAACTGCACAGTGACACACCTGTCCACAATAGGCAGTTTAACAGCCCACCGATATTAACAAAAAACGAACTGAAGCTTTTTATATGATTATAATAGATTAGCCCACGATAATGTTTGTTGTGCATAATTTTTCTGATAGGTTATGTGATCCCTTTACAAACCGCAGGATATGATTTTTGGGCAGCAGCACTTGGGGACTGTCAGGGAATAAAATGGATTTTGAATGTCTCTCGTCTTGTTTATTTCTCCTTCAGCGTAAACTGACGGCTTACTGTTGGAGCCCCTTGAACCACAGTCTGTTTGCTATTGATGACTCTCACTGACCGTCCTGCCTCTGCATTGTATTTTTTGTATTGTCGATATGTGAGCAGATCAGATAATCAAAGGCTTGTCTGCCATTAGTCCGTCCGTCTGCTCCCTTCTTCCCAGGTCCCTTATAACCTGCCTCATAATTATTTTTTCCCTCTGTTTGACAGCACATCAGCCGAGATAAGACGTTCCAGTCGGATAATGAAGGCAGCCAGGTTTTCAAAGGACACAGGTAGTCTTCCCTTAACTCTCTCTCCCTCTTATTTGATTTAATTTCTTTCTCCTCTTTTCCACATCACTGGCAGATGCAAAGATGCAGAATACTGTGGAAAATCGCTGGCTGGCAGGAGCCTGGTAGAGCTGGATGCCCCTTTCAGAAAGCATGTTTGCAGGATGGCCCCACCATACTGCGGTCTGACGGGGGGCACAAGGGACGGCTGGGCTGAGCAGAGCCGGGCGGGCTGGCGCACTGTACTGGTGCCAGGGAATTAGGGCCGTATTGTGGACAGCCGGGGGGGGCATGGCCGTGTGCAGCCGGAGCGAGCTGCGTGCTTTGTTTAACGCCGAAAACAATGTTTTTCATTATTATGGCTGTTGGGCAAACGCAGGGTAATTAGGCTCCTGTCTGTGTGCACAGAATCAGGGAAGATGATTGGCCTGCAGGGAAAAAGGGAGTTTTTGTGTTTCAATTAGTCAGATGCCAACATCTGCATTGCGAATTCCTAAGGATGCCTGCATCCTCATGAGCTTCGGTCAGGAGTGGGCGTTTACACGCACTGCCTTCTGCTGTTGGTTCGAACCAGCGTCTGAGTGCCGGGTCTCGTTTCTTAATGGTAAAAAAATCTGGACTAAAAGCGTATCTTATGGTGAACGTTTGAGCCACTGCATGAGGGAGGTTTTTCGGAAATGTGGTATAGCTGATCTAGAGTTGATGTTCTAGTGATGCTGACTGGTATACCTGCTCAGAGGGTGGGTAGATGGGGGGGGGGGGGGAGGAGGCTAGTGGCAGGGGTTCCTGCTGAACTTGACTGGCCCTCCCCATCCCTCTCACTGGCCCTTTCTGGCCCTCCCCGTCTGACCCTGACTGACTGGCCCTCCCTACCTTCCTGCTGGCCCTGACTGGCCCTCTCCATCTCTCTTCCCCAGAAACCTGGTCACCTCCCTCTCCGTCTCCATGGACGGCACCCTCCTGCTCTCCGGCTCCCATGATGAGACCATTCGGCTGTGGGACATCCAGAGCAAGCAGACCATCCGCATCAGCAGCCTGAAAGGTGAGTGGGTGGGGGGCGCCATGCTCATGAGCCATGCCCGGGCCAGAGCCACCCTCTTTAGGGTCCGGGTCCGGGTCTGGGTTCCTGCAGGCCGCCTCTGGCTCTCGTTTTAAACTGCTTTCTCTTAGCAACTCGTCTTGTTTAATTCATGAAATGGAAAATGCTGAGTCCATCTGTCACTTGTGCTTTTGAAATAACATTTAAAATATATATATATTGGGGAAAACTGCCTGTTTCATCTGCTGAGATGTTTTTCTGCTGAGTTTCCCTGTCAAATCTAACGCTGAAAGCTGTCTCAGGTCCTACTGATACTGATATGATGCCTGCTACAATGAGGGGCCTCTATGCATCAGCTGCATATTTTATTGCTACAAAGCAGAGTTACTCCACCTTTAAGAAGTTCATTCTCTGTATCCTGAAATGTGGTCAGGAAAAACTTCTTACTGTAAATCTTTAAATTGTTTAGTCACCTAATGGAGAAATGTTTCTGACTTTTTCATTCTGGACAAAAATGTGGATAGGTTAGTGTGGAATTCTCTGCAAACCCAGTGGAGCCATGATCACAAATATCGCATAAATGTAACCTGGCTACACGGGTGTCTGGACGGACCACGTCCAGTTCTGTCACCTTACAACCCCGACGCAGAAACTAGCGCATCATGGATGCTGAGGTTGCAGTGGGCGTAGTGTCAGTGATGGTTTCATGGAGGACCGCAGTGAGCTGAAAATCGTTGTGCATGGACCCGAAACTGCAGGTGCAAGAGACTAACTGGCATCAAAAGATCCCGAGGCCATTCTGGAGCTCTCATCTTCTCTGTGTTTTACATTCTGTCCATTTCAGAAGCCAGGGGTCAGGTGCTGGTTAACAGCCTCCCGATTGTCACGGAGAAGAGAGTAAAAAGAGAAAAGTAGCTTCAGTCATTTGCATTCCATTCCTTGGTGTGACACTGGAGAAAAAGGCGCGTGAGATATTCACCAAACAGATCCGTGTGGGATGCGGATGTGGATGGTGCTGAGCCTGAGCTTTCAGACGCTCTGGAAAGCAGGCAGCACAGTACTGAAGGACCTTCTGCTCTGTTCACGTGGATGGTGCTGAGCCTGAGCTTTCAGATGCTCTGGAAAGCAGGCAGCAGGGTACTGAAGGACCTTCTGCTCTGTTCACGTGGATGGTGCTGAGCCTGAGCTTTTAGACGCATGGTGTATGGTTCTTTCCTTCAGAGCTGTGGAGTAACTGCAGATGGAGGATAGAGATGGACTTTGGGAATGTGACGAGGTGGGGTGTGTCCAGGTTGGCCATAATGGGCAGGAGACTGAAGTCAGGCTTGTTAGGCTGGCTTGCCATCCGGGGGGTGGGGGGTTGGAAGAGAAGGATGAGAGAAGAAATAGGGCACTTTGATGATAGCCATTATTCATGGGAAAGATTAATTTCTCATCTGAATTGTCATTTAACAATTGAAGTGAATGATTAATATGTGTGAAAGGACAGCCCTGGGTGGACGTGTGCTCTTTAAGACTGCATTGTTTAAATTAAATCCATTACATTTAATTACTGTTACATTAAATGACAGAGAATTATTGATTTCATGTATTAACTTGAAGTATTTCAAAACTTGAAGTTATCTGATAATATCCAGCCAGTCCACTACTTTCCTGCTTTGATCAGGTCATCGTTTCAGCTCAGATCTGTCGTTTGTGTTAGCCTCTCTAACTTTTAGAAATGACACACCCCCCAGGACAGTGATGCCCTGACGAACATGTCCCTACCAACAAACTGATATCCTCCTTGCCAGCTAAACTCCACTGATCCAGGATCTGCCTACGTTCACTTCTGTTTTTGTTGGGTTGTTGTCGATGTTGCCAGGTTCTCTGCTCAGAGCCTTAATTACGTCTTTCACCCCCGTGGAGTTACTGTCCCACTGAAGACTTGGCCCTATAGCACGATGAGCAGCCTCATCACATGGTCCTGTGGTGGCAACAGGTTCACCTCTGCTCCTCACCCTTGGCTTTCGATTGTGGCCCTGTTCCTAGCTGACTCTTTGTTCCTATGTTGGCTCTCGTTTCTTTTAATTTGTTTTCTTATTAACCCTCTAGTGTCTAAGGCCCCCTCAGATGCCATGACTTGCTTTGTCTTTTCTGTGTATATCGGCAGCACAAAACTGTGACCTATGTTTTTGTTTTCAGCAGAAACGGCTACAAAAATATAGCAGTTTTTTGCCAAGATTTCACTTTTCTTTTAGATTTTTAAAAAATGATCCAGCTTGCAAATCTGATTTTCGAAACATGCTAGGATAATTCCAATAATCACAAATTTGTTCATATCCAGTACACTTTCGAACACAGTCCATTGTAGGCAGAAGTCTTAGCTATGCAACTGTATTAAAGTTATTCACTAATTCCTTTCAGTTTAATAGAGAGATGTTACTTAATTATGTCACTGTTTCTGTTCAGTTGTCTCTACCTGGGTAAATGGCTCTTGCCATGAATATGAATGATATTCACCTGGGGAATTTCCCATACCCAAATCAGCCTGTCAATGGGCCTGTCTAATGCTGAATGTCAGTATGAGATGAGACAAAAACTTGTATAATTTGTACTTTGTTGACGGCAGTAGGAATGGTAAGTATGGCAGGATGGCGAATTCTCTTAGCATGATTAAGAAGAGCTTGTTTTGTGCCAGTATTTAAAACAATCCTCATTGCTGTCACAGTCTTCATTGGAGGATGAATTAATTTCGTCATCGCTGTCGGGCAATGATTGAACTTGCTGCAGAGCTTTTTCGGCAGAAAAATGAGAGCATGCCATAGTGAAAATAGCAAATACAATCTGCCTGATTTCACATGCCATTTTATGTCCTCCTCGGTTGGTGTTTCTTGTGTGGGTTATCTCCGCCTTGAATGAACGTATCGTTGTCATAGCAATAACCAATCACACTTGGGGGCGTGTCCACAGGTAAGACGCCATGAGGAAACATGGCATCATTTCGCATAAAAGCGGACATTTGTGTTTGCTAAGAGTGTGCTTGTTTGAAGGAAGACACAGTAACATTTGTAATGATATTTTTTTCAAGTCTGTCTGACATAAACAAGAAGAGTTATTTAGGTTGTTGTCACACACTTCAGAAAATCTGCCTTGAGAGGAAAAACCATAAAGGAGCCTGTTGTGATTTGCATGTATTTCATAAAAATGTTGATTTGTGTTATTTGTGAAAACACATTTTTAAGTAGGCAGATGAAGCTTTCTGATTATGTATTTTTTGAGTATATGCAGCGAGTACTGACGGAGATAACGACATTCGTTTCACACATCTCAAAACATTTTCCAAGTTAACGCACCAGCGCCTTAACCGACTCCAGGGAGTTGACTTTTGATCGAGCAGCGGCCTGATCTGGCGTCAGTGACACTCCTCTTCATGTTGTTCTCTCTGTCTTGTGTTTCAACATGAAATCCAGGGTTTCTATGCTTCTGCTGCTGGACTGTTGGGTGTGCGGAGACCAGTCGGGATCTTGATTTGCGAATGGCCGAGCGCGATACTCCTGACAAGCAGCTCTTGGGGTCCTGGAGCCATTAGCTTCAGATGCTGAGCATGGCATTCTGGGAAGATGGCTGCCTCTGCCATGCTCTGCTGGGAGCCGCGGGAGGCCTCAGATGCTTCAGTTGCTTTCACTGCGGCTTGGTCTTCAGATACAGGCCTTAATGCTGAGTATGATCTGTCCATGTGTAGCTGCATGGGCCAGTTCCTTTGCTGTCACAGATTGGGTTTTCTATTTTGAGAAAGGAAGGAGGGTTGATATGAGAGCATTTGTGGGATCCTACTTTAAGCTGCTTTACCTTCATGGAAAGGGAGAGTGACACATGGGACATGGATCCGTGAGAACTGCTACCTGGAGTGCTCCTCTTGCATGAAGAGTGCTACCTGGAGTGCTCCTCTTACTGCATCTTCTGCACCTACCTGTTCTGGGGAGTGCTTGTGCTGCTGGTCCTGGCCCCCTGCTTCTGGCACTTGGAATCAGTGTTTGCCTCCCTACACCAGCTGTGGGGGGTAAGTTTTGGCTTGCTAGGTTTCCCCTTCAATCGTAACCTCCTCTCATCAGTTTCCTCTAGTAATTTGACAGTATTTTTGATCTTCTAGTGGAAGCACACTTCAGCGAGGTGCAGGCTCTGTGATGAGCCCTATTTATTCATGTTTACCTTTTCAGCCCTGTTTGCTAGATGAATTCTGTTTACATACATTTGAAAGTAGCACCAAGTCAAGGTCTGCTGTGTTCCTCTGTAGGCGCTCGAGCTGCCTTCTGACAGAATCACGCACATTCTTTCCTTGTAAGTTTAGGCCGCTCCCCTGTGAATCGTTTGAAGTTCTTGCTTTCGGTGAATTGCAGAATGAAGATGTATCCAGCTGACATTTTGTTAACCCCCAGCTCCACCTAGTAACTATCTTGATAGAAAGTTGGCTTGATATTAGATTTCTGATGTATTAAGAACTCTTGTTGAAGTTGCTGTCCTCACTGTAACTGTACCAAGGAAGAGAAGGCAGGAGCTAGGTTCAGTCACCCCAACAATCCATTGAAAACACAGCAAAACACTTTAGTCAATTATGCTTGTATGATCTTCATTTTTTCCATGGCTCGTGTGTAAAATGTCTAAAAGAATTAACAGTGATGTGATTGTGCAAAGTATAGATGAATGGAGTGAGAAATACTCTTGGAATTTATTCCAATTCACATTGACTCTACTGAGGCTTTATTACGGTTTCCTTGTTTCACGAAGTGCAAACATTGCCTGTGGCAGCGTGCCCTTTCAGCTAAGTGGAGATAGTTTTTAATAAACTGAGTTAAAAAATGTAATTAATTGCAAACACAAATACCGATTTATCAGCGCAGAATGTTTTATTGTTTATTTCGCCATAAAGGGCCAAAGCCCTGCATCACCAAGCCCTGTGTTACCTTGACTGGGGATGCATAGAGCCTGTGCTTCCATTGTCTTACTTATTTATTGGGGGGGGGGGTTGTGAATGGCTTCCCTGTATGAGGATGATAAATACACTTTGTGGTCCGTCATTGGACTCTTATGCCAGAACAGTCCAAAAACAGTGTGTCACTGAGAACATCCCATTGCTGTCAGGTGGCTGTGATGATGCGCGGGTCTAACAGCCTTTACGCATCTCCATCCTGCCCATGGCTGTGTGGGTTTAACTGTTTCCCTTTCCTTGTTCGAGCTTGTTTCGGTATATTTTGCTGGTGGGGGGGTACGCCTCCCAGTCATAGTGCCGCTCTCTGGAGGGTGGGGTGGGGGCTTCTGATCTGGAGGGTGCTGGTGCTTAAAATGTAAGCAAATGTGGTAAACGGTGAAGGAGACAGCAGGAGTTTTAGCAGTGTTTTCGTGGTGCCGGGTGTTTGACTGTCCCCCCACGCCTTGACTGTCCTCTCATGCTCTGACGGAACTCCTGTCAAGCTGACCTGTGCCTCGCTTGGCCCTGCTCTAACATTAAAACAGGGATATTTTCCATCTGAAATATGAATGAGTCTTGTAAGGGAAGGTAAGTGATGTTTTATAAATATAGTATAGAAGCTGAGCACCAATGAAATGCCTATTTTTTGTACTTACTGGTGTCCAAAGGAAACAGGCATTATGTCATGTGTACAGGATGTTATATTGACATGTAAAACTGATGCACTTCTGCTGAATAATGGACAGCACTGTGTGGACGTGTGACTGCAGGCTAGATGAGCTTGGGGGCGCCTGCTTTATGCCCCCCCACGTAGAGCGCGTTCTCAGTCACCACTGACACACACAGCCCCTGCCCTCCCCAGCTTTGTGAAGAGAACGCGGCCAGAGCAGGTACTGCACAAAGCTGCCTTTCAAGCTTCATTATTACACTCATTTCTTTGTTCCCATTTGTTTCTGCGTGTGCCTCTCTGGGCCCCCTAGCGCGTCCCGCCGGGTTTACACACACGATTGATTCCTGCTTGGGGGGGGTCTTCCTCGTCATGGGCGGCAGCCTCACCCTGACCACCTCCCCGAGGCTCCAAGCGGGTCGCACCTTTGCTGAGGAAATGATTTGGCTATCAGGAAAGTTATCCTCTAGCGGGGTGCCCCCACCCCCGCTCTGCATAATGAAATCCTGCAGAGCAAAGTCTCACCACAAAGCTGTTAAGTCATTTATCAAAGGTGGCGAGAGCAGCCCAGCAGTAAAGTGTGAAGAATAAGCTAATGAATTGGTTTTTAGGCTCTTGTGATCATGGCAGCTTGCACTGCTGTACTGGCTATGCAGTCTGGTGGTGGGGGGCTTGGAGTGACCGTGTTTTTGGGCTAGGAGTGAGGTCTGAGTCTCAGTCACTTTCCAGCAACTCTATGGCATTTATTGCTATCACTGTCACTGATGGAGTATGACAGCAAAGCTGGCAGTGAGGACTGCAGTGAGAGTGACAGTGACACCGAGAGTGGCAGTAGATTGATAGTGGCAGCGAGGCTGATGGCCACACTGAGAATGACAGCGAGAGTAGCAGTGACAGTGGCACTGAGAATGTCAGCGAGAGTATCAGTGACAGTGGCACTGAGAGTTACAATGTGGCAGTGAGATTGGCAGTGACAGTTGCGGTGAGGTCGGCAATGAGTATGACAATGGCACCAAGAGTGGCGGTAAGATTGACAGTGACAGTAGCTATGAGGATGACCGTAAGACTGGCAGTGACTGTAGCACTGAGTGAAAGTGACACTGAGTCACAATGTGGCAGTGAGATTGGCAGTGACACTAAGAGTAGCAGTGAGAGGGCCGGTAAGAATGCCAGTGACACCAAAACTGACAGTGAGATTGACAATGACACTAAATGTGGTAGATTGACAGTGACACTGAGGGTCACAGTGAGATTGAGTAGTTACGAGTAGTTACGAGGATGACGGTAAGAGTGGCCATGACATTGACAGTAACACTGTGTGTGTTAGTGTAATTGACAGTGACATTAATAATGGCAATATTGACAGTGACAGTAGCTACGAGGTTAATGGTGAGAGTGGCATTGAGATTGACAATGACACCAAGACTGGCAGTATGATTTACAGTGACAACGAACCTGCCAGTGTGATTGACAGTGACACCAAGGGTCACAGTGAAATTGACAGTGATAGGAGTTACAAGGATGATGGTGAGAGTGGCAGTGAGATTGACAGTGACACCTGAAGTGGTAGTGTGATTGACAGTGGCAATGAGGGTCACAGTGAGTTTGACTGTGACAAGTAGCTATGAGGATGATGGTGAGAGTGGCCGTGAAATTGACAGTGACATTGAAAGTAGCAGTGAGAGGGGGAGTGACACTGGCAGTGAGACTGACAGTAACACAGAGAGTGGAAGTGTGATTGACAGTGGCACTGACACTGACAGTGAGATTGACAGTGACACTGCGAGTGGCAGTAACGGGTGTTGAGGGTGGCATGGGCTCCCCCAGGCCAGGGGGCTGAGTGTCCCCACATGCTGAAGTGCGGATCTTAAAAGACTGGCTTTAAGATCCCATGATCACTCGCTGGATTCCACTTCAGAACTTAAAGGCTTGATCTTAAGCCTGGGGACAAATATAAGCAGAGCTGGCTGTGCCTTTGCTCCCTTTGCATGCAGGCTGAGCTGCTTCTCCCTGAAGGAGGCTGGGGGCGTGCCGAGGGTCAGCTAAAGCTGCTGCACAGCCGCCTGTCCATCTTAGGAGTCGGAGGTGCCGATTTAGTGACTCCTGTTTGCTGTCTGTCACTGTGAGCAGCAAGCCGAATTCCTTATAGGTGTGACCTTACATGCCTAATAAACCTCATTGTGATTATGGTTTAGTAACAAAGTCCATAAAGGTCATCAGTTCAAACCAGACCTCAAAAGCCAGTTGTTTAAGTGGTGTCCATCACATATCTTTAGTGGGCATTATGCTAGATTTCTAAAAAGCTTTAGACATGACACTCCCTAGTGATGATAAAATGATGGTTTTTATGGTTTAAAGGTAAATGGGCTGCTTATCTGTTTGCATGTCCTGGTTGCTGCATGATCCAGACCCTAAATCTCACATCTCGCTCTGGCAATGGTGCAGACTCTGCCATAATGAAGTGACCCCGGGATTCCCTTCATCTGCACTCGGTGCATAGCCGTTATGTGCTGGCACTGTGGGGGTGGAAAAATCTGATCCAATCCAATAACAGATATCCGCTTTGCAGTTTTTCTTCGGTTTCTTATCTGAAGAAAGCATCCAGAGAAGAGTGAGGCCTGTCCGGGTAATGGCCCATTTACGGCCTTAGGGGAGTAATCAGCTGCAGTGCATCCTGGGCTGTCTGGCTGGCAGGAGGGGGTGGAGTTTCTACCCACAGCATTAGAGAGGGAGCAGGTTGGATGGCACGTTAGCTGGAGAGCAGATTAGATGGCAGGTTGACTGGA
>JAODJU010000033.1:172823-197481 GCA_026776725.1 Gnathonemus echidnorhynchus | reverse complement strand
GTGCAGGTTGGATGGCAGGTTGACTGGAGTGCAGGTTGGATGGCAGGTTGACTGGAGTGCAGGTTGGATGGCAGGTTGACTGGAGTGCAGGTTGGATGGCAGGTTAGTTGGAGAGCAGCGGACAGGATTAGTAGCCTTGGGTTTTGGTGCGGACTAGTACAAAATGGTGAAAATGGATTTGCTTACACCTAAAAATGATCCATGGGTGCCGGATAAATGGCCTAACCCTGACCCTAACCCTGCTCTCAGACCCCATGCTTCACTCCCAGCTGTATGTGTAATTTGTGTATGTGCGTGTGCCTATATGTATGTGCGTGTGCCTATATATATGTGCGTGTGCCTATATGTACGTTTCTGTGCGTGTGCCTATATGTATGTGCGTGTGCCTATATGTATGTGTGTGTGCTTGTATGTACGTTTCTGTGCGTGTGCCTATATGTATGTGCGTGTGCCTATATGTATGTGTGTGTGCCTGTATGTACGTTTCTGTGCGTGTGTGTGCCTGTATGTCTGTGTGTATGTCTGTGTGCCTGTGTCTGTATGTATGTGTCTGTGCGTGTGTGTGCCTGTATATCTGTGTGTGTGTGTGTGTGTGTGTGTGCCTTTTGACATGGAGATACTTTAATCCTAAAGTGTTTTCCTGTTTGGAAGGTTTGTCGTTGAACGTTTTTCATATTTCATGTTCACTTGAAATTTGGACGCTGCTTTAAAGGATCCTGAGTGTCATGGGAATAGAAGACATGTCAGTAACCATTTAACTTAATAATAATGTCAATTAAGAATAAAAATCCATTCTTTGTTAAGATGTTGCTGGATGGTGTTGGTAAAATGAACGAATAATGATGCAGCCATCCAGGCCTTTGCAGCGCCTGTAGTGCAGTCGTGAGAGGATGCTCCGGCGAATGCCTGTCCTTGCTAATTCCCCATGCCTAGCTGATTGCTTTTATGTTTGGCACCAAGCAAATGAGCATGTCCATGTTAAATTCTTCCTGACTATATAATCCTATTTAGGAGTGCTTTTCAAACGTTTATGATCATTAAAGTGTAGCGCCTTGACAAATGTGCCTCTTAATGTTCTCAGCTGCAGTTTTTATATTCAAATCCTTAACTATAAATTATGTTAAAATGTTGTCACTCTATCACTTTTTTAATAGGAACTCAGGCCTGGTTCACTGCCACTGTGTTCTGAACATTCAGTTGCACGTGGGAATTTGAATTCCCCGCAAACAAAGCTTCGAGTTGAGATGTTAATTGCAGAAATATTCACCATTCGTGGAACGGGGTGAATTTTGTTCCATCCATCCACCCTTCAGGGTCACTGGAGGGCCTGGAGCCTATCCAAGGCGGCAGAGGGCACATTCCGGCATGCAAACTGCACGCAAACCCCTGACCCAGAAGGTGTGAGGCAGCACTGCTGTCCCCGAGCCGCTGTGCTGCCTGCCAAAGACACTTAATAAGCTAATTTGAAGGGACCAAATGACCTACATTCCGGTTTTATAAACAGTTTCTGCATTGTCATCTGTTTTATTTAGATAACTGCACGGGCATCCCCAGCAGCCCATGTCATTAAGATGTGACCTGATTCTCACCACGGTTTTCCAGCAGCTGCAAAGCTGTCTATCAGATAGCAGTGCATGTGGTTCCAGATGGTGAGAGGAGCACAAGGCCCCAGAACTGAGCCCTGAGGGACGCCGCTCGGGATCAGCATTAAGGCTCTGCTAATTACTGACTGATCATGCACAGGGGAGCCGTTATTAAAGCTTTCTTGCTGTTGGATTGAGATGGATGGGTGATTTAGAAGGGAGCATCATAGATAGGCTACACAGAATGTTCTAGAAGTCCACATCCAAGGCAAATTGACAAAACAACACAACTAGTGGTATTTTATGAGAGAGTGCAGAAACTCTAAGGAAGTTTTGGCGTACAAGCTTTACAGTTGCAATGCATTCCATCTTTTTTTTTTTTTTTTTAAAGAGGTAGCAGAGTCTTGTTTATAACGCAGAGCTGTTTTCGAAGGCATCTAGCACACTCTGCGAAGGGGCTCTTTTCCTCCCAAGGCAGAACTTCCAGAAGCTTCTTCAAACAACTTGGTACAGTAAGAGAGACCAGATAGCAGGGCTGCAGAAATACGAAGACAGCAGGTTTAAGAATCACAGAACTTGAGTTCATTTGAAGGGAAATGATTGGGGAACACGGGAGACACCTTGCAAGCTATTTAAATGTGTAATGTCAGCATAATGGAAATAGAAATTCACAGCTGTAGAGAGCGATTCTCAAAATGTGAAGTAATACGGAAATATGCACTATAAGGCTCTTAAAATGTGATGTCAAAAATCAGTCTGATCTGCGGCATGAGCTATGTGATGGGTATTTGGTAGGAGAAGAAACTTGAACATAGAAGTGGTACGGAGGTGGGGAAGTGGTGTTGGTTTGATGGCTAGTGCATCTGTGTCCCCAAAAAAATCTTTAATTGCAATTGGCCATTAGAAAACCCATCAGGGACTCATTCATTGAGAGTATTTCATGTATTAAGTTTTTTTTCCATGCAGTTTGGGCTGAATCACCATCAAAGGATACAATCTCAGTGCAGTCTAGTCAGAAATGGGCAGGTAGATTGGCACTGTGTGTGTGATGCTATCTGATTCCTGGCTGCTGTTCCTGTTTGTCAGATAGCACCTCAATTCAGCCTCTGCCGCGTTTCCCAGATGGCAGGAAATGAACCTCTCTGTCTTGAGGAGAAAGGCTTGACTGTAGCTGGAGCTGCCCTTAGTCAGTGCTTCAGTGGTCTGAGAGACTCACTCTCTCCTGCACCGATGAGGCAGGCAGGCAGGGGCTCCGTGGCACCTGGTTAGAGGTAACAAGATCAACACCAACTGTCCATCTTGGTCACTTAGCTGCCCAGTGAAAGTGGCCTAGTGGGCTCCTGGTGGAATAATATTGTTTCGTTGTTAATTATTAGACAAGTGGGTAGAGAGGATGGATGGATGGATGATGGGTGATGGATAGATAATAATTCTCCTTTAGCTATAGCTTAGAAAATGGTCATGCGAAAAGTTTCAAAAGAATGTTGTTGGTTGTCTTTGATGTGAACAATAGAAAATGTCCTAATCTCTGAGATAATCAGAAAGAATGAGCTGTCTTCACAGAGGGGAGGTAAATCTGTCGTCGGGAGGCCGGGTGTGTCACTGGGCACTTTGGCTCTCCATGATGTGTATGTCCTGTCACTTATTAAAGCTTCTGGATTGTACCTTCCCATTCTACCTTTTTTAAACCAATTTTAGTACTTTCATATTCAAAACAATAAGGTTAAATGAGCTATACTAACATCAGACACATGCAGCTCACCAGAGCAGACCTACAAGCTTATCATGGCTCTCACTTCTTATTTCATCCTTTTTCTGATGGCTAGATGATTCTGAAGTCTGTATATGTACTGCGTGTTTATACAAACGCAAGCAGGAGGTCTGCTGATAATTAAGTCATGACATGAACTTCACAGAACACAGCCAAACTGAGGCCCTGTTCTGCGAACCTCTAGTGAGCCAGAGATTGGATTAGGAGCATGTTGGCTTAATGCATGGCAGCAGCAGTCCCAGGAGGGCCTTTCTGGTTACAGTGGCAATTATAAGTAGCCTCACGACCCGTCTCTTGCAGCTCCTGCGTTACGTGTCCTCACTGTGTTTACTTCAGAGTTACAGCTCGAGTGTAGCTAATTGATGTTGGCTCGTGGATAATTAAAACGCAGTTGCCAAGCATCCTGGAGACTGGGAATGTAGCCCCACAGCGGGGCAACTTGTAGACGGCTCAGGCCCCTAAAAGCCATCAAAGAAAAGGAATAATTTTGTAAATGCAGTCCATAGACTTCAAAATGCAGAGCCGCTTTGAGTGCTGCCAGTTTGTAATATGCAGGGAAGATTTCACAGTGTGTCTATCTGCAGATATCCAAATCAGTGCCGCAGTCGGAACATGGCAAAAAGCAAACTGTTTCCCTAGGAATCTTATCTCTGGTTGTCTGGATGTGCCATGTTACCTCAGGATGTACTTACCCGATTATACACTCGTTATCTTCCAATATGACCGTTCCTCATCACATAATGACTGGAGATACAAAGGCAGCGTTCAGCGGGTCTGTACACCTCAGTTTGACCATTGACTCTGGGGAAGTTGAATAAACCTTTCCTGTTTTGCCAGCTCTTATCTTTGGGCTGTTGAGTGACTGTTGACGTGGTTCCCAACTGTGTTGATTCTTCAGCCCTGAGTCCCACTGTTAGTTGTATACTGTGACTGGTTGACCATGCAATAGATGGTAAGACCCAGGGCCACAGCTAGAGACCATACCAGGTTCTCCTTTTGTGATATATCCGTCTGGGTCTGCTGTCCATCTTGGCAATGGCTGTTGACTGCTTGATCATTGCTTTTGTGTCTCTGCAGTTTTTGCAGTGGTCTTTGAATTGATATCCAAAGTTCGTGAACACAAAATATGTTCATAGAAGTATCTTTGTTTGCATTGTAGAAGGCTTATCAATGTTAATAATGATAAAACTGGCCAGAGTGTCAAATGCAAATGTATACAAAATGATTCATGATCACATGACTACCCATGATAAAAAAAAATGCCCAGTCTTCATTAATGGGAACAAATTGCTGTGTGCTGTCAAGCCTTCTCTGGCAGCCACAGTTCATCCAGGAGCAGTAAGAATTCCAACCTCCCACCCATTAGCTGAAAAACGACCCGACTCCGGCTTCATGGGTCATTCTTTCCATCCAGCACTGCACACATTTATCACAATGCATTTTGTCCAATTAATGCGATGAGAACTGATGATCTCAACTGCATCAAACTATCTTGGGTCTAGAGACAATTCTGTCCTTTCAGTGTGAACAGCACTTCCTGCTGCATTTAGTATGTTTTTTGTCGTCAGGGTGAAGTTGATACAATTTATGCTTATTGCAAATAATATCCAAGACCACATCACCACTGATACTGGCGTGTTCTTGTTTATTATAGATAGTTACCCATGGTGGATCTATCTCACTCTTGTACTCACTCTTTGATGATACCAGAACTTTAGGAATATGACCTGATGTTTTTCTTCACAAGTTTCATCTCAACAAATATTGCCACAAAAAACCCCCATGATTTTATTAAATTACAACTTTGGCCTGATGTTTTATTTCTCTTTAGCTTCATGGTCTGCCAGAAAAAAATGCCGTTTACCTCAGGTCACTGTCTTTCACTTTCTTGTTTTTTTTCCTGAGATGCATCTTTAATTTTGCGTTGACAAATAAATGCACTTAAAGAATATATCGTGTGTAAAGGCTTGGGCCAGTGAGATTTTGGTTCCTCCAGACCAAATCTGCTAGAACTGCAGATTTTGAGCACACCCACGGAGTCTGTCTTTTCCCAGGGGTTCCTAAGTCCAGCTCTTTAGTAGAGGGTCTTATGGTTCCAGAAATGAATAAGGAGCCCAACTACCTTTAATACCCAAGTCAGGGTTCAGTTCTGGTCCCGGAGGGCCAGAGTCCAACACAGTTTGGATTTCCCTGCTCAGACTCATCTTAGTCAGCTAGTTACTAGGATCAGTAGATGTATTTCAGCAGGGAAATCTGGTGATGAGGTGTGCTTTGTGGTCTGGTTCTCCATTTTAGCATCAAACCACTCTTTAATTTCTCTTTGAGAATGAATAAAGTCCTGTCTGCCTTTTCTGTCTGTCTCAAGTAACTGTAAAGTACTTATTAGAGTACACCTCTGATTAGATGGGGATACTGCTTCATGGCTTGTGACTGCTTGGTTGCCTTTTCTCTGTGGCCTTTGCTGTTGGTCTTTGAACACACACAGACTGATCCACAACCAGCCCTGGTTCCTCACCTTCCCCCTGCTTACCTGATCTTTTCTATCAGCGTGTACGATTTACGAACGCATGGAGGGGACCATTAGTGTAATTCCACAGGCTGGAGCCAGATCGCAGGGATCAATATCTGTAATTGAGTAGGAGATAATTAGCCAGCCCCGATTACCCCACAACAAGGGATACATACACTCCAGGCCTGGACAAGGGGGGGGGGGGGGGCAGCGCTCGCTCACACCATGTTATTAAACTAGTGGGGGGATGGGATGCCCAGGTCAGCTGTGCTTTTTTTCAAGGCACCGCTCCAGCCTCCTCTTCAGCTCCTGCTTGCTTTCTTGTACTCACTCTTTCCTTCCACTCATGCTTGCTGTTTCTCTTTCCAGCTCCTGCTCGCTCTCTCCTTCTAGTTCTGCTTTCGCTTTTTCATTTTGTTCCTGCGAGCACGCTCTTTCATTTCACTTCTGCTCGCTCTCACTCCATTCCACTCCGGCTTGCTCCCTTGCACTCACTCTTTCCACTCATGCTTGCTCCTTCCCTTTCCAACTCCTGCTCTCTTTTCTTCTGTTCCTGCTTGCTTTCATTTTGCTCCTACTTGCTCTCTCTCATTTTGCTCCTGCTCGTGATCTCACAAATTTTGCTCCTGCTCTCTCTCTCATTTCATTCCTGCTCTCTCTCAATTTGTTCCTACTTGCTCTCTCTCTCCTTTTGCTCCTGTTCGCTCTCTTCTTTTGCTCCTACTCACTTAAAAGGAAAGTGATACATTTATTTGTAGAAATACTATTGCAGCATGAACATCCTGATAGTCATCTGCATGGTGATGGGAGTGTGTGGTGGAGGTGGCCAGTAGCAAGGCATTTGATTCTTTTAAGCATATGTTTTCAATGCTGTCCTTTGAGTTTTCAGTTAAATTTCCCCTAATCGATAATAGAGGTTTTAACTGGCTAAATTAATTCCCGGAGATTGATACTACTGGTGACATCGCTGTCAGTCACTATTTCTAATGGCGGGAGGATTATTGGCAGTAATTAAAAACACACACAAAAAAGCTCATTCAGTTTAATCTGTCTGAAACCTCTTATCTCAGTCATAGCAGAATAAATTAAACGCTGTTACTGTCACTAATGGTGAATCCTAGGGCCTGCGGTTGTGAGTTACATTCCCGGGTTGTGCACGTCAACAGCTCTATTTTAAATGTGACGAACCTGCCTTAGTTTTTATTACACATGACCTGTCATGGCCATCAGCCAGTAGCTGTATTGAGTTTTGGTGCAAATTTGTCAATAGTAGGAGCATGCTGGCTGCAGTAAGTGGGTCCAATGAGGACGACCCGCACGCTTTGACTGAATGCCTGTGTTTCAGCCATTGTGTCCCTCGCTCTGATGGCTTATCTGCTCGTGTGGGACATTACAAACGCGAGATGCAGTGCTTCCCTTGAGAACTGGTCTGGCAGAATAATGCTTAAAATAACACAATTTCAAAATTTGATTTTAATGGGCAGTGTATAGGGCAGAGACTTTAGCGATATGGACTGTGACCTTCTGGGGTTAATGCAAGATATCATCATTTTTACATCCTGGAGCCACACCTGGAAGACCCGCACATTTTATTCTTCTTAAAATGGATCTGTGATCTTTACATGCATCTCCCCAGTGCAGAGTTATAGCTTTCCACTTTGTTTTAGTGACGTCTGCTCACCTGCTGAAATGAAGATTTTGAAGCTGTGCTCAGATGCCGTAATTACTTTATACCCAGCAGTTCTTTCCGCATTTGTGCAGATGGTCAGAGCGGGTTTGTGGTCTGGAGGAGGTGGCCTTGCCAGATTTCGCACCCCCCACTCCACATGCAGTGCGGCGTGTTTTCAGAAATGTAGATGGAATTTAAGCAGACTGTTGCTTATCATCACGCCCCTCCATCTCTCTACTCTACACTTGCTTCCTCCAATTCTCTCGCTCTGTTTCACATCGTTCGTTGTCATTGGTGCTCGATCACATTTCCACGGTGTGTGGGCTGGGATGCTTTCGAGTGTACAGCTCTCAGCGATACGGCCCTACACTGCGTTTGGAATACCATATTTTTTATGCAAAATATTTAATCAAAGCTAGTCCTTACATTTCCTTTTCTAAAAGACAGTGTTCCTATCTACAGCTGTTTTCCAGTATGTTTTGATTCAAGGAACTGATTCCTTTAATGTTTAAATGTACATAGGCCCCAAATTCCATCAGCTCACTCAGATAAATAGAATTTTGCGTTCCACTGCAATGTCAAAAAAACCCATTGCACGGTACAATAGCTAACTGTAGTACAATTTCCTTAGCCACAAAATCATTCTCACTCTGAAAGCAGGACAGATGCAAAAAGGTAAAATTTGTGTGGCTGTGATGCTGTAGCCTTGCATTGTCCAGTGATACGCTTCATCATACAGCCGTGGAATGATTAAGAGTGTTTTCCTTCTTAGACTAACATGCGGTGCATTGGATTAAGTGCATGGCTGTACTTTTTGAATCCCTAACTCTCTGAAATAGAAAAAGCTTGGAAATCGATGGTAGTCATTAACCAATTCCCAATCTATTGTATTTTGTTTTGCTGGTCAAGGTCTTCAGCATAAAGTGGCTTTTAAAACTCAAATATGCATGGAATAATAAATACATATGATTTATTTCTGCCAAAGGATTTATTTATTAATTTATGTAGAATATTTATACATAACATTTAAGTCATGTTTCGTCCTCCATATTTTTCTCTTCAGATTCTACACACGCATAACAATATAACTCGTCTGCATAAGCTTCGACTTTCAGACTCAAGGATATACATTAATATATGGTTTGAATAGTTCAGTTACTAAAATCTGATTGGCTTTAAAAAAAAAAAAAACCCGGCACAGTGTGCGAGCTGGCTCTCGTTTTCCGGGCGTTCACCTAAAATATGGCTGTTATAGAGCCTGCTCGTTGTCTGTGTGAAGCTTGCAGTGGTATTTAGAATGTTTTCGAGAAACCTGGAAATTTAACTGCATATCACCAAAACATATTTAGTGTAAGACGCGCAAAAAACTGCTATGGTCAGGAGAATGTGAGTTTGGTCATCGCCAGTGTGGGGAAATGGCTGCATTTTATTGGCTAGTGGTGATGTGGCAAATGGCTAGCCTGCAGGCTGAACCCCGTGATGCCAAAGAACACCAGCCTTCCTCTCAATAGGCATCCAGCCAGTACTATGGAAAGTGATCTTTGGGGGGGGGGGCAAACTTACACCATTTAACAAAAAAAATAATTCTCCTCATTCTGTCGAACAACGATGGGCAACAGAAATCCCCAAGTAACATATGGTTGTGTGTGTGTGTGTGTGTGTGTGTGTGTGGTGGGCCCCCACCCGGCTCGGCTCAGTCAGGAATGCTAATGACAATGAGGACGTTGGCTTCTGCACATGCTGGGCTCAGTCTGAGTAAACGTGTAGCAGGGAATCAATAAGGAGAGTAATATATATGTATTTTACATGCATCTCCAGATCATCCTGCTGAAATATTGAGTGCTGATGGAGACCAGGAGCTTTGTCTGGGCCCCCTGCTTCCCGTGCTGCTGTGCACGCTGTCTCTCTGTGGGGGTATAATTTACTTGGGTATTTGACCCTGCATACAGCTGCCGTAGAGGAAAAATAACATGCTTTGCTGAGCTGGGGAGACAAACATGAATAAATCATGCCAGATCTTCAAAAGCTTTCGGAAGGAATCAATCTTTTAAAGAAAAAAAAAATCTTAAAAAATGCACACACCTGTCACTGGGGGAGACCGAGGCCTTCCGGCTTGATTTAAGCATTGAGCTTTTTTGATATGAAGTCCAGTTATGAGAGCAGGCCGCCATCTGCTCTGTGTGTGACTGAACCACGCGCTGCCCCTCTTCTCACTGCTGCAGGACATGTGCCAGACCACATCTCTGGCCCCATGCGCTACTACAGGGTATTGCTGAACTGCATCTGTGACTCCATGCACTACTGCATGGTATGCACAGGACCACATTTATGGCCCTATGCGCTGCTGTAGGGCATGCACCCAGTTGCATCTGTGGCCCCATGCTGCAGTGGCTGAATCCCTGTGATGGGACCCCAGCATCCCTGGGTCCACTTCCCTGTCCCGCTCCTTTCCACTGCCTCACCCCCATTTTAACTGCAGGTCATGGGGGCCCCTCATGTCTTATGTCCTGAAATACATGGGCTGTTTGTCTGGAGGATCTGCTTTCTACAGGGGGGCAAAAAGGACAAACTGAGCAGAGATGTATGTTTTGAAAATGTGCCATATAAAGCTGTAGAATTAGCGTGTTATGATTGTGCTTGCTGGAGTTTTAATTTAGATGCAACCTGCCAAAACAGCATTTTTGGAGAGACTGAGCTACTACCTTTAATGTAGAAGATGATGATGATATAGAATAATAATGTAATATCTAATCCTACCGCAGAAGGTCAGTGCATGTATTATGAGACTAATGCATTAGTCATATGTAGTATTTGACTCTGGAAATAACTCACCCCCCACGATACCTTTCCCTTTCTAATCTAACTGTATACCCCCCCCCCCCTTTCCTTTCTGCTCTGTGTAAATGGTCCCCGCCCCCTTTTTGATTTAATGGTGCGTTCGATTTTCTCTCGGAACTCGGAAATTCTGAGTTGAGTGACATCACGTCCGACAATCTCCCGTTCGAGCTACCCACATCTCGGAACAAACATGACTGCCTCCATGAACACATTGCTGTGTGTTGTTGCTTTATATTTTAGCAGATTTGGAGTTTTCCAAATGGAGAAAATGGAGAAATGGAGATTTTTCCGAGAGACGAACAAGAAACACGAACTAGTCAAACCACATTAAAAGCTTTATAAAATATTTTAGTACATTCATAGCAATATTCTTTTTTCGAACGGCAAACAAACTACAAACAAACCAAGTCGCCATGTTGAAATTACATCACGGGGCAACTCAGACAACAAAATCTTGTCCAACTTCAACGTCATAAAAGAGGCGTGTTTCCGATGAGAAGTGACGTTTTTCATGACGAGTTTCATCCGAGTTCCGACTTGGAGAGAAATAATTGAACGCACCATAACTGTGTAAATGGTCCCCGCCCCCTTTTCCCCAAACCCCAGGGGTACCGAGTGGTCTGTAGGACCCCCTTCTGCTCTGCATAAATGGTCCCCGCCCCCTTTCTGATCTAACTGTGTAAATGCTCCCCACCCTCTTTCTGATCTAACTTTATAAAAGATCCTTGCCCCCTTTCCCCCAAACCCCAGGGGTACAGAGTGGTCTGTAGGACCCCCTTCTGCCAGCCTTGATCTTTGCACGCAGGAGCGCTCTGAAGTGATGCTGTTAAGGATGCTCCGAAACAGGCTTGTGAGGGACCTGCTGACTGGGCCCCGAGTTGGGCTGCTTCTCTTTGTGATTTTTCGGTTAGAGTTTGACCCTCCAGCCATAACACGAGCCTCCTTTGGCTTCGTTGTTCTCTGCCTCGCTGGATCATGGTGAATAATTGGCGCTTTCACATGGGGGTTAACAGCTACTGCCTTGTTCCTGCTTTACAGCGACCCTGTGGGATTTAACAGCAAAGATCGGCGTGATCTGAATCTGAGATTCCTCCAAGGAACGTCTTTGATTAGATGCACGTAGCCATGCAGTGACGATGTACCACAGGGTGTCTGTCAAAACCCTGTCAGCTGGCTGCTCTCTGCTCCCGTCCCAGTGAGTCTAATCTAATGTAAACTCAGAACCTGTCAATGTTTCTCGTTTTTCCGCAGTGCGTATCTGATTGTTGCTGATTGTACCATCGGCAAATGAAGGACTTGGACGCCTCATATGAACTGCCCCCCATTCTGCTGCCCTGCACTGCCCTCGCCCCTCCCCATGTGGAGCAGTACCCCCCCCCCCCCCAATGCATGGCAGGGGAGGACAGGGGCTAAATGATTTTTGAAGATGTCCTTTTCTGAAGGAGGGGGCCCAATGTACCCAAACCCATCGGTGGAAATCGCTCTGCTGGCCCCCGCCGGTGCTCAGATCGCAGCATTAATCTCTCTCTTTACCTGATGCTGTGTGTGAATCATGGCGCCTCGCTGGATGTGGCAGGATACTGTATCTCTCATAACGAAAAACTGGGCAAAAATTGATTTCGTTGTCGCGGCAGCAACACAGCAGCTCTTCCACATTTTAGATGTGTTAGCTGAATGCTAACGCTGTCGTACCCAGCAGCTCTTCCGCATTTTAGATGTGTTAGCTGAATGCTAACGCTGTCGTACCCAGCAGCTCTTCCGCATTTTTCATGTGTTCGGGCCGTACATGAGTTGTCACTATGCAAAGTTGCAGCCAGTCATTCTTGCCTTCTGGAGGATTAAAAGTTCTGTCCACCAGAGGGCAGTGTGAGAGAACCGTCTTGGTCGGTTCCATAGTTTGTCTTACTTGGTTGTATTTGGTTGCAGCATGAAATGTTTGAGACTCACTGCCTCTGTAGCTGATTCTGTAGTTCTGCTGCAGCATTCTGTATATTGTTGAATAGACACAGACAAATGTTTTGTTACATGTTCAGTTGACATGGACATTTTTGGTACAAATGGGAACCCATACATATGTATGATATAGATCTGATAGCATTACTAACATGAACGCCAACTAGCATTTATTGTCATCCAAGCAAGGCCAAGGCAATGGAGCGCAGATCAGCAAAGTTCCCCTGGGCAGTAGGGTTAGGGTTAGGGCTGCCTGCCTCATTTACATACGGATGAATAAAAGAAAATCAATAATAAATTAAATAAAAATAATAAAACATAATAAAACAATTCAAATAAATATATTTTTCTATAAATCTTTGGAATGGTAAAATGTATGTTTATATTGATTTATTTATGATTGTCACATTTCGTCCTCCGTATGACTACCGTATATAAACACTTAGTCCTGAGACAAAAGGTGACCGTACTGCTCTCAGGATTTTTAGTGGTGCTGCATATCATGGACACGTAGCATTAATTCCACGCATTGGTGCACAAATGACATGTGGAATGAATGCAGAATATGTGTGGTGGCCATGATGCTACAGAGACGCATTGTGAGCCTTGAGTATAAACTGGCCCTCAGTTGGACGCTAACGTTGCCACACAGTGGCTGCAAGTCTAGTGCCTCCTCTATACAGCCAGCGTGCCTGAGGGCCTGGTAATGGGGCTCAGTAACCCTGACCCTGACCCTCCTCTAGGACCCGTCACCAACGCCTTCATCGTGCCGGCCCCCGCCAACATGTTCCTGCCGGACAGCCGCCCCGGTGTGGCCCTGCCGCGATTCAGCCGACACCTCAACCCCTCTGAGCAGGCCGAGGGCTCCGAGAGCGGTGGCATGTGCCTGCGTCTCCAGCCCGGTCCACAGGTCAGGGCCGCCCTGGGCACCTGCCCTGCCACACGGGGGAGGGAGGGAGGGAGGGTGTGCTGATTAAAAACTAAATAATCATGCTCACTAATGTAAAGTACAACAGGCCACAGGATTTCTCATAGTGGCAGACTGGATGATGTAATTAACTGGGAGTTACTGGGAAGAGCCCGTTTTCCCCAAACTGCGTTAGATTTTAGTGGCGATTTTTAATGCCAGAACTCACACATACTGTCAGCAGAGACCTTGCATGTGGTCGTCCATTTTATTTGCCTGTTTTATTTGCCCATTTCACAAGCTGAAATATGTCCCCCGCATCATTGCAGCCTGGCTGTCTGGAGTCTGTCTACTGATCCTCTGGAGTCAGAAACAATTACAGGGCTTTAAATTAAATGTTGATTTGCAGTGTTTTAACAGTCTGCCACCTGCTCTGTGCTCCCGCCTGTCCTGCCTGCTCTGTCTCCTCCTCGCCAGCAGGGGCCGCTCATCTACAAAAATAAATAAATATTATACACAGAGGAGAACTCTCACATAATGCTGATGGCTGTAATGAATATTCTTCCTGTGATGTAGGGTGCCTGTAGCAGCGCGGGCCCCCGGGGAGGGTCCTTTTAATGTCAAATTGATATTTTTTCTTAAGAATAACATCAGCATGGTAGTGGTGCATGTTCTCAGGTCCTCTGTCGACAAAATCTGCCCGTTTCATCAAGGCAGCAGGAAGAGGTATCAGGCACACTGCGCTGGCAGGGAGCCTCTGAACACTCAGTCTGCCTGTGCCCCGCTTTGGGGGTGTAGGTGGAGTGGGGGGGCCAAGCCCGCCACAAGAGGACAGCAGGTTCATCCACCACAGCATCCACAGCCTCCCAACAGGTGGGCTTTCACACGAGGCAGCATGATGTGGGACATGGCTGATTTCTAACTGGGACGGCCTCAGTCTGTCAGCCGCTGCTCAGCCCACGTGGCCCAGCCCAGGGTGCCGAGTCTGCAAACGCTGCCTTTATGCTCAGAGGTGGCTCCCTGTGCCACAGCACCCATACTCTAAATGTCAGGCTGGCCTCCCCATGAACACAGATGCTGCCCCCGTTATTTCCGCCCACACTGGCCCGTAAACGTGCACGATCCCCCATGAACGCCCCGTAGATCAGCCCCACAAATGCCACCCCCGTTATTGCCGCCTCGCAGATCGCCGCAAACGGTGATAGACTTGCTGTAAGAGCTTGTCACCCTGCTGAATGCCCCATCTGACCCCTGAAATCCCTCCAGAGGTGGAAACATACCCTGGGACCAATGAAATTAATGACTCTTTCTCTCCCCCTCTTGCGTAACTGTAGGTTTCAGAGGAGACCTACTTGGAGAAAGCAGAAAAGCTCTATTCCCTGATGTGTGCCGTCACGGACAAGGTGAGTGGCTTGCGAGGTGGGGACCGGGCCCTGAACTGCGAACCGAATTTGCCCTGCCACTCGTTCTATCCTAAGTATTCTGGATGGGATATCAGGCAGTGTTACGTGAGGAAGCTCCAGCAGTGTCACTGTCGGCAGGGACAGACATTTAATGGGCTTCTGGTTAGATGGCAAGACCTTAAGGCAGAGGTCAGAGATCTGGGCAGTACTAGGTGGCAAAGCTTTGGAGGGGCATGTTCAGGAGCCCCTCCGGAGGGGTGTACTGCAGCAGGGTGGCCAGCCTGCTGCAGCAGGCACTGTGGGAGGGCTCAGTCCTCCAAAATCCACCAAAAGCTACTTGAACAAAATTAACAGTACGGGGAGACGCCAGCCAGGCGAGTGAAGGATGACAGGAAGCGGCAGTGGCCCCTGAGAATTACAGTGCAGCCAGTGCCGCTTTGGACAGTATTGTCACACTGCTATTTTGTAATTACTTTAAAATCCAGTTTTCTCAGTATCCTCTGTTACAGCAGAGAAGTTTTTGTGTTGTGGTGTTTCTTGTCTGTCACGGTCACAGATATTTTAGGCCATTACCGAGGTCGGTTCACGTAAAACCTTCCAGAGGATAATCTCTGCCGTTAAATCAGGGAAGCACTGTGTTGATGAGTGGCTTCCCTGGGGGCTCATGACCCCCACTGGGGGGGCCTGTCAGCTAAAGAAATTGAAAGTTGTGCTGTATTCTCGTGGTGCAGATGCTTTCGGAGGCTGCTTTGTGTGTGAGCCATGGATACGGGTCCTAAGCTGTCGTGTATGTGTGTAATGACTGGACTGGTATGGAGCCCCTTTGAAGGTATGGTGTTGCATGGACATGGTTGCATGGGCTGCTGGGATATCTTGTCAGCTCAGTCCTGCATAGTAACTCTGTCTTTTCATGTGGCCTTTGCTGGTGTTCAGTGAAGGTGTGCATCGTGTTCACTGCTCCGTATTTCTTATTGTCGAGTTGGGGGCTGTAGCTTGTTAGTATGCACCTTCGACAGCCCCCCCCCATGACATTAAGCCTCTGACGCCGATCTCGTTTGTCAGACCTCAGCGTTGGTGTGTCGAGTGGTTAGGTTGTGTTAGTGATGTTTTTGCTGAACCTAAGCGCATGGAACATAAACCGCTTTGACTTTGGTCCTTGGGTATCCTCACTGCTTTTATTAATTTAAAATGGGCCAAATAATTTCTCAGCTAGCAGCTGTGTAGCGTAATCCCAATCGCCAAGCAACACTGCTCCATTGGCTGTGGTTCATTTGCATTCCCCTTCTGATTTGCCTGAAAGTGTCACATGCTCTTTTCCAAGCATTAGGAAGGCAGGAAGACTGTCCTTTTAAAATTAAAGTTGGTTGAGACCAGAATTTTCCGTCCACACTTCGAGGCAACTGGGCTGAATAGGAGCAAACCGTGGCAGAGTTTCGTTGAAATTCCTGAATTTATCTCCCATATTGGCACACGGGAGAAAAATGAATTTGTACGTGACCCACTCCTGCATTTCCAAGACGATTTGCTGGCTCCTAGCGTGGGAGCCATCCGTAGGGCTCAGGCTCGCGTCAGCGGTTCCCTCTTCCACATTACGGCTGTCCCCTTGCTGGATGGAGGCCGGATTAGCTGTGGAGATGGCCTGGGTCACCAGCATCACCCTAGCAGGCCGCTGACAGCGGGCTTGTGAACCTGGCACTATAGGCAGAATTTGACACACCGCTAAATGGATTACTCACATTCAGGAAAAAAGCGGCCTGTCTCTCCAGAAACCTTATGTACCCATTTGCAATGGGTAAGAAAATAAATAATGTGTGGGGATGATTCTTCGCAGTAATCTGTGGGAAATGTGCATCGCTGTCATCCTGCGCTTCCTACTCTGTCGAAATCCCTACAATAAGACTGTCTGTCTCCCTGGAAGATTAGGGCCATCTTAGAATGGGATCTCATGACCTTGCCAAGATTCCACGTGGAGGCCCAAATTGCACTTTTTAAAATATTTATGCCAAGTGGTGCTATCTGAATATGGTTTGCGATTTAGGAGTTTTGGGCACACAGCTAAAATTTAAGTCCTAACCTCATTTCCCAGTACTTATGCTTTCCCCAGTAATCATGCGACGTGTTTTTCTTAATAATAATCATGTCCCCGTAATGTTTGTTGCACGCTTGTTGCAGTAAATATGGTACACTGACATCCTGCTTCCCGATATAGATGATGGATTCAGACAGCACTGCTTTATATTAGAGCTTTGCCATAAAGCGCGTAGTTCTGTCGCCCCTATGAAACGTCCCTGGCTTCACGTCCTGGACCTGACGGCATTCCCCTTCTGTCTCCTGCTGTGCAGAGTGTGTTCGGCGACGGCGAGAACACCAAGGTGCGCGTCTCGGAACTGGAGGAGGAGGTGAAGACCTTGAAGAAGATAAACAAGGATCTGTACGAGTTCTCCACGCAACTATTGACCAAGCCGTCTTAGGCCGGGATTCCTCTAAGACGGGGGGGGATGCTTGATTATTTGTGGTGTCATGTGTTACTGTTACAGAAAGGAAACTGTGATACAATATACAATACTGTGTGGACTTTTTCAGGTGCACCGGTGACGTTGGAGTAGATCAGGGGTGGGGAACATGTTCCATGGAGGGTCGCTGTGGGTGTGAGTTTTTGGGATGATCTCTCAATCAACCAATAATAAAACTGTGTTCTCAACTCCAGTCCTGGGGACCCACTGCTATTGGCTGATGATAAATTTGACCATCCCAAAAACCCACACCCACAGCGGCCCTCTATGGATCCGGTTCCCCATCCCTGGTGTAGATTGAAAGCGAACGCGAGTGATTGGTTGTTTTGTATCATGTGACTGAGAGGTCACAGGAGAAGTTTCACGTTCTCCAAATATGCTCTTTTTAAATGTGCCCCATTCCACCCCCCACCCCCACACACACACACCTGTGCCAGAATTTCAGCTCCAGATCCAGTGGTGTTTAACACAGTAACTAAGCTGGTAGCTGGCACGTGTTCCCTTCCCTTTGGTGATAAAAAAACAAATTTCTGATGGGCATTTCACTAATTTTTTGCTGAGATGTCCTTGGAATGTTTTTAGTAGGCTGTTTAGTAATAAAATGATGATATTTTTCTGGTCATCTCTTGTGTTTGATGAGTAAATTGCTTCCAGTGTTGTGAAGTTTTTATAAAGGAGCTTCTTTGAGAATTATCCGAAAAGGAGACCCCACACCCCAGCCAGAAGGTACCGCAGCTTTGAAATCTCTCTCTCTCACTCTCTCTCTCTCTCTGTTAATTTACCACCCTCTGTAATCCAGAGACGCGGAAACAGCTGTTGATTTAATCTAATTTTCTCATTTGGTTTGTGATGGAGGTTTGAGAGGTAGGAGACACCAGTGACAGCAGGGGATGGACGGCAGGACCCCAGTGTCCCTACCGGACACTCGCTGCCTGGGTTCACTGTGGGAGGGGCCAGTCCTGCATTGTCAAACGGCACTTAATGCTGTGCTGCAGGAATGGGCTCCTAGCTGTGCTGCAGGGATGGGCTCCTAGCTGTGCTGCAGGAATGGGCTCCTAGCTGTGCTGCAGGAATGGGCTCCTAGCTGTGCTGCAGGGATGGACTCCTAGCTGTGCTGCAGGGATGGACTCCTAGCTGTGCTGCAGGGATGGGCTCCTAGCTGTGCTGACATGACGGTAAACAGAAGGACTTTTTATCACTAAAGCCCCACGAAAGTGTTTAACAAATGGCAAAATGTTACTTTTCTTAAATACTCACTGTAAAATAAATACAAGAAGAATAATACTGAAAACACATGTGGTTAAAAGTAAATCTTTGTCCAGCTTTGCTTTCAGTTCCTATAATAGTTGTACGGTATGTTGTTTTACTTAGATGAAGGGGAAAGCTTTCCACTTACTGTAATTAAACGAAGATGTTGGCTGAACATTCCCTTGAATTATACTGAAGACCCTATTACTGCTTATCTGCCGTTCAGTACCCGTTTAACAAAAACAGGCTAGCAGGAGATTAAAAAAAATAATGGGAATGTCGTCTTTCCCATGTCCACCTGGCTGAGCTGTGGGCTGAAATGGCCGCCGCACCTTGCTAACGCTGAGCAATTCCTGTCACAGCTGAGAGAGAAACACTTTGATTCAATCCTGTTAAATGGAGAAACAGTGACATGGATAAAATGTGCCCATCTGCCCTTATTAGGGAGAGCGACGCCTTTCCTGAATTGTTGTAACCCATTTGCATGGTGACCTTCCGCAGGGGACACAGCTCAGGGAGGGCGGGCCTTTGCTGCAGGACACTGCCCCATCCTGGGAACCTCATCCTGGTGAAACCGATTACCGTTAAATCTGTGGTCTGAAGTTAACACAGCCTTTCACCGGTTCTGCAGAAATAACTCTCTCCATTTTCTCATTTCCCAATCTCCACAAGATCTGAAGCAGACATTTTTCATTGCTTCGCTGATTTGCTCTGTTAAAAAAATGAAAGAAAGAAAAAGGTGGCTTTCTCTCTCAGTGATGCTTTGATTTCTCTGTTTGCACGTAAGATACAGTGATAAAGTCCACAGCTTTCGGGGCCAATTTGACCCTTCTAGGTGGAACAATGAGGCTGTTCCCTTCCACTCTGGGTGGGTGTGACGGCGGAGACTGCAGTCTCAGAGCCCCTCTCTGTCACTGTCACACTTTACTGCTCTCTTCCCAGTCTGTCCCCTCGTGTCACCTGATAAACAGACTGTCATAACTGATTATCTCCTGAACAGAAAGAGCCAGGCTCTGAAAGATTTAATCCCTGCATTCTCCTGCCAATGGATCAAGGCAAAGCAGCAAAGTGATGCTGTATATTTTACTTGTCTATGAAATTATAATTCTCTCCTTGATTTCTGTGGGTAAGGTTGCACAGGCTTGTACCGCGCTGCTCATAGTAATGGCAAATGAGCTTAATTATTTTGTTAATTAGATGCAGCCTGGGCTAGCTCACACCCAGATGACCAGGGGAGCCAACATTTATGTTTGCCGGGGAAGAAACAAGCTGCTCAGCCCACATGGTGAAAGCCAGCTCAGTGGAGGGTCCCAGACAGGAAGCGGCCGAGGTTGGAAGCGTCTCATCCTGTGAAGTTTGTCGTCGTCCTCCGTCTATTTTCAATACCTACCTGTTGGCCTATTGCAGAGCCTGTCCTCACTGGGATTGGGCAGGATATTCCCTGGGCAGCAGTGTCCAAAAGGTACCTACACACCCCCATGGTGATGAATGCAGAGGGGGGCATTGATGGCAAAAAATGGTTTATTTTGGTAGGTTTTTGGCCAGCAACATTATTTGCAGTGATCTATAAGGGAAGAATATCAGAAATATTACTGTCCATCTCCGTGAAAAGCGTTAACTCTTCTTAACAGTGATAACTCTGCAGGACTGTCGTAGTAACGGCTTCCAATGATTCCTTAATATTTTAACCCTCTTCCCACTTAATGTGGCTTATCAGGTTTTTGTTTGTGAAAGCAGAATGTTAGTGTATCGAGTGAAAGGGTAGAGTGCAAACAAAACAGGCTTCTGCAAGGACGGCCTTCCACACTAGGACCCCAGGCTGCCAGGGCCCCACCGCATTGCTGTACAAAAGGAGTTTCTGTGCCCCTTGCCCTGACAGGGCAGCCCATGGCCTGATGTGCAGAGGTCCTGGTACTACCAGCTCTTTTAAGTGTCTCAGGGAGGACGAAAATAAAGGCCTAATCGAGAAGTTCACAGCAATGCAGCGGTTTGACCTGCACGGGCCAGCAGTAATTAAACTTGTTTGTGAAAGCTGCCCACGTCAGGGATTAGAGGCTCTTGTCTGTTTAGGGAGGGTAAGGAAACCCTTCAGGATTAATTACCCAAATGTCCCAGTTAGCTCTTTATGTTCAAGCTCGATAATGCGCCTTTTGAACGTGGAGTCCTCCTCTGATGTGTGGAGCCGTGAAATGCAGTAAAAGTTGAAAAGTGAAATATATTTAAGCGCAGAAATAAAGCTCACAGTCATTTGTAATGAAGCTTAATTCTCTTGAATCCTTATCAGATGAGACACCTGTGGCATTTGCCATTCTGCTATTTATATGTGTGATTCTGTTTGTAGGTATGAATTAAATTCTATGTGGGCTTTGGCTGCCTGGTGTTGTTAAGGTTTGATTGATTCCTCCATCTTCAGACTGGTTTTCCTGGTAAGGGGGCCAGTTAACCTTGGACCCCCAGAGATTTTGTTCTTCTCCTTTTATGGCTTTTATTCACCACCCATTTATAGTCCTGTTACCTTAAGCTCTTCTGTGTCACTAAGTTTGATTTTTTTTTTTTTTTCTTGTGAATCGCTTTGGGGCAACTATGTTGGGAAGGATGCACTATAAAATAAATGGGATATGTCACCAAAATGATGATCTCCTGACAGCAAAGGTTTCCTCCAAGTCACAGCTCTGAAGATGGGCATGAATGAGCATTTGTGACAGAGGTTTGACTCACACAGGATTTCTCCGTAAGTCTCCGAGACACCAAAAAAAAACAATTGCTGTATTCTGTTTTTGGGTATAGGTGTCAGGTTATCTATGATCATCCGCACCCTGCTGAGCAGGGATGGAAAAGGCAGTGCGGGTACAGGGGCACATGCGACCATCTGTCTAATGAGACTGAACATGGGATGCAGATTCTATGCTGTTGTGAAGGTTTTGTCATTCAGCACAAGCAGAGACAGGTATGAGTAATGTCCTTGGAAAGGAGGAAGATGGTGATAGGACTATCATTTCACTCTAGGGTATGTAAGGTGTCACAGAACTATTACTAGCAGTGGTCCTCAGAATCACGGCGAGGGAAATGTACAATGATGTAAACTATATGAAAGCCTCGTGTGAGCAGGATGAGGAACTTTGCAATAGGAAGGAGGATCATAACAGGAAAGACCTTTGACTGCCGCCGTTATTCTATATTTGCATGCTAAGAGACCCTGAAGTTCAGTAGTAATGATTTTATTAAGCCAAACAGAACTTTGACTAAACTAGCAGCATATGGTGCATAAATGTTAATTTTAAGAAGATATAAATATTTGACTATGAAAGTCAGATGAGTCAGCAATGTGGTTTATATGCATTAGTTTGTAAATTTAGACAGTCTGCCTTTAATGAAGGAAAAAATCAGCATGTCTTTGTGAAATCCTTCTCTGTGTCACTTGAGGGTACCTGCTTCTGAGCTCAAAAGCTGGTTTTAAAAGTGACAGAGAGAGAGAAATGAGAATTTCACGTTTGCCAGTGTAACGGGAGCAGAGTCATGCTAAGGCGTGGCTAATCTTACCTGCGGACATGTCGAGGATGCAGTGTTCTGTAGTATGCAGTGCACTTGGCTGGCACGCTGATGCTCAGCTGCGTGGTTCCACACTGCTGCGGAAGGTGCTCGTGTGGCACTGACAGGCGCTGCCAGACAATGGAGTATCTATGGATGCCTATCTTCTGCTCATAGGCTTATATCATATATATCACAGGTGATCAAATTATATCTGTTTGGTTTTTTTTTTACTTTTTTTTTCTTCCAGAAAGTCTTACCAAAAAGTCTTATTCTCACCAGAACCTTCTGGGAATGGTGAACATCATCAAATCAGAATCCTTCATTCACACAGGCAAATACAAAACATAAGATGTTTCTTTAATTTTCTGCAAGACGGTAACAAAATTAAGGAAACGAGAAAAGAACTGAACCTAAATGTAGTCTTTAAAGTTCCCAGCCCATGATTTCTTCGGTGTGGCAGATAGCAGCAGGGAATCTCACCATGCTTTTTTTTTTTTTTTACTTTTACAAAGCTCTTCTCTTTCGCATTAAATGTACATGGAAATGGTCAAACCAGCTCCGCTTCGACACCTATAATAATTTAGTGACATTTACAATGCCGTCGTCTGAGGCCAGCTATGTGCATTTTGGATGGAGATCCTATTCTTTCGCTCCAGGATGGTGATTTACATGCTTTGAGAAGAATTCTAAGCAGTTCCTCTTACCCTCTTGCTACATTTCATGCACTGTGGATGTACAGGGAATGTTAAACCACCTCTGACATTTTAAAGCAAAGACTCTCCTTGCAGTTTGTATTCTTCTTAAAAGAAATGATTGCTTTGTGTATATCGCTGCACTTGGTAGTAGTGAGGGCACAGCAGTTCACTCACAGTATGCTTCACACACAAGGTCTGCAGTGGGTAATTGGTTAACTGTGAGGCAGAGGGTGTGTTTTCTGGGTGTTACTGGTCAGTAATATTGTGTCCTCTTCTGAGAGCTTATTCCAGATAAACTGGCCTCCCATCCAAGGTGTCTCCTGCTCTGTGCTTCCTAGGGTAGCTTCCAGGGTTCCACCATGACCCCGCATTGGCAAAGAGGCTGGCAGATGGTAAGGATGGGTACCGTAGTTATAGCAGCCTGACTCAATTCTGGCTTTCGCTTCAGATTAGCCATCTAAAATATGCAGGACAGAAGGATGTGAACCTGTTTGATTCATGGTGACATAATGTGGAAATATTGAAAAATGGACAAGGGCAGTACAGTGGGTGGATAAAATAAGAAAGGGCAAGTGAAAGGAACTTTGAAGTGACTGAATCTCAATTAGAAATGCAGATGCAGGGGGAGTAATATTCAGCTGGATGCCAATTAGCAGCCATTAAAGAGGTGACAGCCAGCACATTGATGGCTCAATCGTCCAAAATGTCAGAACTGCAGGTACGTTGGTCACAAAGACTTTGAGATTACTGAATGTATCAAGGGGAGTCTCGGAAATCACCACAGCGTGTGTCAAACAGATACATATTCCAGAATGAGGTCTGGGTGTGTTTTTGTTTAGGAAACACCAAAGGGTGCTCCTGACCCCCAGTGTCTGTTGCTAGAGGCAGCCATCTTCAGGGATTGTATGATAGCTCTGTAAAGTTATATGATGGTTAAAGAGCATCTGGCCACTTTCCGGCACCCGGTGCAGACAAGCAGCCAAACTGCCCATGTGGACAAATGCAGTTTTCAATGCCTCGACAAGCAGATTGTGGCACTTAATGGGTAACTGATACCAGTCAGTCTGTGTATAGTAACACGGAAGGCGGCAGTGCATTAAGCTGGAGCCCAGGGACTCCGATCGATACATGTGAACAGGGAGAGCTCTATTTGAAGAGGAAAGCCGGCCTGCTGAGAGGGATGTCGTTCTCATGGCTCCTGGAGTCTCTTTTGCTTTCCGTTTGGTCACACAGAGGTCGCATCCAAATCCTCGTTATGCATCCAACTGGAGTGACACTGATTGGGCAAACAGGATTTAATGGCTGCATGGTCCTGCAATGTCACTTTGAGAAATTTTCCATGTTTGTTCTGTGCAATAATGCTGACCATTCCGTCTCTCTTTTGGGATGCTTTTGGGTGAAGGGCACAAGGTTGACGACCTGTGATGCAGGTCCTGAAAATGACAGCACTGTGAATGGTCACTGCATGCTTAACGTTAGAGCACAAGGGAAAAGCTTAGCGTCAGGAGCCGGCAAGTGAAGACAGAATGAGTAAATCCTTTCCCTTCATCCGTGATAAATATCACCAGACTGAAGGAAATGTGCATATATGGTGTTCTGATAATTCTCAGCAAGGGCAGGGAGTCTTTGTTACATCATAGTTCACATTAATATTACCCTCCTGTGCTTCACAACATGCAGCCAATTCTAAGCTGTGGCTCATTGTTTATTGCATACAAATTTTTGAAGAAGGCTTAATTACTTCATGAATTTGTTCTATGTTTATTATCCATTCACATTCCAGAGGATTTATCCAGCACAGGGTCACGGAAATCCTGGAGCTGATCCCAGGCAGTGCAGGGCATGAGGCTGGGAATGAATGGGGTGATGGGATGGAATGCCGATCCGTGGTAGGGAAATAGGTAAGGTATCCCCACATGGGATTCTGGTCAATGGCGGGGCACTGAATAGGGGACGCCCCACATGGGATTCTGGTCAATGGCGGGGCACTGGGTAGGGGACGCCCCACATGGGATTCTGGTCAATGGCGGGGCACTGG
>JAODJU010000033.1:143375-172723 GCA_026776725.1 Gnathonemus echidnorhynchus | reverse complement strand
TCAATGGCGGGGCACTGGGTAGGGGACGCCCCGCATGGGATTCTGGTCAATGGCGGGGCACTGGGTAGGGGACGCCCTGCATCGGGTGGGATGGATCAATATATCAATGTATTTCATGATAGCAGAATTGCAGTAATGTAATACTATATTTGCTTATCCAGGTATTTGTATTTTGACAGTCAATTTCTATCATGACATTTCTTTACATTCCTAAGATGTCTTGTAGATTTTGTTACACTTTGCTATGATTTTGTTCATTTTCAATTTATTAAACCATTAGATCAAATACTTTTGTAATTTTACAGCTTCACGTGGCTTGCGATATTTCTACACAACGACTTATTTTTCTGAAAATCTGCATACTAATGACTGAGGTGAGATGGCGAATAAGACTTTACACATAGCAAAGGAAACTCTGAATATCTTCCACGTATAATTGTACTCGTGTATTATTGTAGTCGTTTTGGATTAAATCTTTTGAAATTCTGTCCTTTGCTTATGGTTTATTGAAATTTTTTGCTGTATTTTTCAGCGATCTCATCAGTTGACCTAACAGAAAACTGATTTTTGTCAAGTAACAGGACGCCGATGAGACGATGTAAGACTTTAGACAAATACTGTTTGAGATAAATGGGACAGATAATCCAGAATTATACATTAATACTACATGTGTATGTTTTCATCATAGCTGTGCGCCGTCTCTGACTCGTTTCAGGTTCATGTTATGAATTAGGAGTCCAGTCAATCACTGAAACAATGCATTAAATATCTACACTTAGTGGATTACCGAGCGGGACTCCTCATTTCACCTAAATTCGCCACATTAATATCTTTATGACAACTGAATTCAAAATCGCCTGAAAGAGTGCACAGTAAGACTGGTCAGCCTTCTCGAGGTACTATTAAGATGTAATTAAGATAAGAGCCCATTTAGTGAAAAGCACAAGCCTGCGCTGGGGGCTAAAACACATTAAATTCCAAGTTTGCACAGAGACATCCCCATCGGAAAGTCACTTCACTTAGGCGTTTATTATTAAGATCGCGGTAATGATACAGCTATAGCAATCAAGGGAAAAAATAGCCACAGTAATAAACCGGATTAAATGCAAATAGCGTATTTTTCTTTGCTTGTTTTATTAAGTTCATACAATGTATATTTTGTGTTGTATTTTTCCACCCGTCGATATATAGCCGGTATGTTGACGGGCAGTTCTGGTACGCCGGTTATACTTAATGATACCTGTGTAATGTAGGCTATGCACGTTTGCATACCGGCGTCTTATTAATCTTTCTTATTTGGGAAGTTGAAACCATCAAAGGCGACAGAAAATGCAGCAGTGCAGTTGTCAAAATGCCCGCCTTACGCCTGCTTTCGTCGCTGTTAAAGGAGAACGACAGCCGGTCGGCATCTCCGCCTCCCCGTGCTGCACCCCTCCCCTTCTCTACTGTATCCACACATTCGCACCAAAACTCCGTCTATGGATCGGCACTCGTATCACCGTCAACAAAAACAGGAATTAAGGACGTAAAAGAAAGGAAAGGGCCAAAGTAATAAGACAAGCAATGCTATCTTCTGACAATACCTCAATCCGACTGAGAGCGAAGCAGGATGAATTTAATCTTTTCAAGATTCTTGGCATACTTTTATTTCGGGTTGCAAGTCCTTCTCCATTCCTTCATCGGTCCCTGTTACCCCCATCCCCAGCCCTGCCACATACTGGCGCAGATAGGACACACAGTGCGCCTGGGTGCCCTGCTGCCTACCCGCCAGCCGTCCCGGGTACAAGCCGCTCTGAACCGCGCCCTTGCCAGTCTCGCCCAAACTGGGAACAACTTCCTTCCTTACAACCTGAGCTTGGAAATGGTACCGAGAAAACCCCCAACTGGAGACCCCGAGTCCCTTTTCAGGTGCGTGTGTCAGGCGATCGTTGTTCAGGGGGTCTCCGCAGTGCTCGCCTTCCCTCAGAGCCAAGAAGAGCTCGTACAAGTGGAATTTATGGCTACTTTTTTGGAAATCCCTTTCATCAGCATCATTGAGCAAGGCGAACCCCTGAAAACACAGGTAAGAGACAAAACGCCTGGGTTTGAGGTCCCCGCGGTTTGCGTTTTCGCGGTGTGTTTGAAATGTTAATGAATTATGAAGTTACAGGTGATGAACTTCTCTAATGGAGCGCGTTTTCTTAAAACTGCTCCTCTTAGCGGAAAACATCAGAAAAACATTACGGGTCTTGTGTTATAAATCATTTTTAAATTCTTGTTTAAAACAAACTATCGAAATGCACGACGTCGTTTCATTTTGTTTGCAAGATTTTCTATTTTGTTTTATTGACCTATATTCCTATCGAAGTACAATATCTGCATTGGTAAGAAGGAAGCTGTTCTTCCGCTTTTCTGGATCAGCCAGACAGTTATTTTCCTGTTCGCACAATCCTGCTTAAAACATTTTGATGCCCCCATCCCCCCGACTAAATTTATTAGGAGACGTGCGTGACTGTAGCCTAAAATAACGCAGATGGAAATGAGTGTAGTTAGGCATGGCATTTGAGCCATTTATCCAGAAATACGTGACTCTTTTTAAATAGAGCTGTTGTTTTAAGATTTAATGAGCATGTATACCCGTATATGGCTTTGCAATCCGCACATGCTGCCTTAGTGTTGCCTTGTAAATACATTTTGTTTAAGATGTCATTATGATTGAGGTGAGATTTGAGCTTTCTTTGAGGTTTACGTAAAACGATTTAGAAACCCATCAGTCCAGAAAGCAATTTTCTTCAGGAAATTAGTCGAATCCCCATTGCAGGGAATCCCCACGCAACGATTATTATATTAGAGATCAGTAATTTAATGTTTTTTTCCTCGCTTCATTTCTATTGAAATTTGACCAAACTTGGTGAAACAGTACAATTGGATGTCTTTTATAATAGTGGGTAAAGGACTCATACCGTAAAACTGGATAAAATCCAATAAGTTCAGTTAAGAAAAGGTCTTCTACCTAAATGGTGTAGCTCACTATTTTTCATAAATGTGTTTATCTGGTCATATGAGGACTTTATCATTCCCAACAGCTGATTTAAACGAAACAAACGTATAGAAGCGGTGGACCACTGGATTACTGAAATATAGTTGGTTCTGCTGGACTTAATGATTCAGACTTAATGTACTAATTTTGCGACGTTGTTTGCGGCATTGTTTGACACTATATGATGTTTTAAAATGGTAGATCAAATAAAGTTGTGGTACTTTTGTCCCTTATGAGGGACACAAGCGTGTGACGAGCCTCTGAAGATACTTATTGCGGAGGAACCCCTATGCGTTGCTGCTGGATCTGTACCTCTGGCTGCCAAACGCGGCGTAGTAGATGCATTTAATCAATGTACGTTTACTGTAAAGGCTTCACTTTCTATCGTGAGTTAATGCTCGTGTTTTTTTTTTTCATTTAATTGCCGTTCATTTATTTTTTTTATTCTTAACCATGCTGGAGCACTCATAAATATTAGGCTTTAAAATTTATGTTCCGAGTAAATGTTGCTGTTTGCAGGGTTAAAAGGTCCCGGCATTTCGGTGGTGTGGTAAAGATGGCTGCCTTTCAGTGGAACGGCAGTGCCTATTTTTTTTAATCAGCGGTCTGATGGGGATATATAAACTTAAGTGAGAAATCACGTATTTGTTGTGCTCTGGAAGTTACCATCAGTTCTCAAGTCTTTATGGTTAGGTGTACATAAAATACAGTTTTATTATTTTATTTTTATGGCACGTTAAGTATATGCAACCTGTGCAATATTTTGCATGGTTAATAGCCGCTATATTAGTATTACATCGAGCTGATTGTTTAATGAGCTGTTAGTCAAACTTTCAAGGTTAAAAGATGATAAATAACAAAGTCAAGATATGTTTATAGCCTAGTTGTAAAGCAACAAGAATTACATCCGCAAACGAATCGGCGTCATACTAAAGTTTACATTTTTCTACGGTACATTTGATAAAGTGTATCATTGTTAGATCAGTATATCAGTATTTTGACATGTCGTTTGTATTCTTGTTACTTTTTGAAATGACTGTGTAAAATGTGAATATCTGAAATGGTAATTGCACATGTACATTTTGTTTTATTATTTATCATTATTTTTCTGTTTTATATTTCATATCAGAATTATGATATTGTACAATACTGATCTGAAATTAACTACAAATGTCAGGCATGGCATTTACAGCATATGGCATTTGTGGATAAAGGTATCATGTTTAAATGGTTCTGTTTTAACTTAAGCTTATGAGTATGTACATTTATGTATCCACCGAGTGTTATGTACCGTTTGCATAAAAGGATGCTGCCACCTTCATATTGGCAAACAGGACTGCCATTATTTTGCTAACCTAAACATCCAAAAGGAGAAAAAGCGGCTGTTTCTCTGTTCTGTGTTCTCTGACTAATTAGCTTAAAATTTGTATGGTATGAGGTTCTCTGCATGGAAGCCTTTGTTGGGATTTACTGTTTAGGAAAAACAGTAACTACAATCTAAGAGGAACCAAAAACACTTGATGCAGTGGTGTTGGTGATTTGGGTCTAATGATACCCGTGGAAGCCCAATGAGAGCAGCGCTGTTTGGGAGTCCTGTAGTGCTACACGCTCCAGCCACAATCTGATATTCTGCTAAAACTGCCGACCCAACCTGCTGCAGTCGTGCATGTCCACGGGTCTGAATGCGTGGGAATGTTTCAGACGGTTTTTCTTGCGGCTGCCGGCGCTCGGTCATGAGTGGTTGCTGTGTGTCTCCTTCTGGATGCAGAGCCTCCATGGCTGTCAGGATCTCCGCAGGAAGGAGGAGGCTGCCGATGGTGGCATGGGGAATACTGTGAATTAACCCTGCATCGCAAGCACAGAATCCTCATCTAACTGAGGATGAATGTTTCTTTATAGGACTGTGTGTGTGGATATGCTTTGGCCTCCAAGATGCTTTATTATCTCCCATCTTTTAGTTTTAGTCTGTATAACCATCCCTGTGTGTGGGTGTGTGTGTGTGTGTGTGTGTGTGGGGGGGGGGGGGGGGGGGGGCGGGGGCTTGGCAGAGTTTACCAATTGAAAATGGCTTACATCCCGAGGTACTTTAACAAATTAAAAGAAAAAAAAATCGCACACTGTAAATCTTCTGGCCGACTAGGTAAAGTGCATACATCTGTCTTGTTTAATGCCAGCTCATTAAAATCACTTCGGAAGGTTTCATAGCTGACGAAGGAATTATCACTTTATGCTAGACGGAAACCTATAGCATAGAACATATATGAAATATAAGCAACTATCTTTGGAAATGCTGTTTGCACAGGAGGAGAGGTGTTCCCTCAAACAAATACTCATTATTTGCCACATATGTTAATGTACGTCTGCTGTACGTTGATTTTTGAGGGTTGATGTTTCATGTGGCAATGATGTGCAAGTTATCAGATGTACTGCTGGTTTATTCACAATATACTGTATACATAAATAACAAAGCTTGTCACTGAAGACCCCCCCCCCACCACCAATTAGCCTAAGAGCTTCAGTCAGCCTCTGTAATTTACTAAGAATAGTCCATAAGCAAGACAGCAAATGCATTTTTCTATGTATGTCCTATATAGGTATCATTTAAATAAGAATGAGGGACCAGGAGAAGGACCACATAGGAACCTCAGGCATTATTCAGCTCCCACTGTAAGTGTGTGTGTGGGTCTGCAGGTCCTCCAGGACCACATGCTGTCCTGTGATTAGTGTGTCCTCAGGACGTTCTTGTCCCTCAGGACGTTCTTGTCCCTGTTACTTGTGGTGATTTCCATTGAGTTTTCTTTCGTCTCCACACTAGCCCACAGATGACATACTTCACTGATCCAAATAAGTGTGCTGCATTTATGACTCAAAGAACATCCAGCTGAAAAGGTAAATGTGTTTTTAATGCTTGGAGGTGAAGTGTGTGCCATCGATCCAGATTCGTTCATATCATCCCTCTGTGACAATAAACCTCAGAATACCAATCCAGTTCTCCTCCTTCTGAATTCTTTAATTTTCATGGGAACCCCAGAACAATGTAACAGATTGATGAGCCTAGGAAATTCTCATTCATCTGTCTTTTTTTAACAGAATATTTTCAGTTTTTCTTGCCAGCTGATGGCTGTCCTGTGGGGAAACATCGTCAATATTAACTTCCCCTTGTTTCTGCTCTACAAACGCCGTTTTGTTAAAAGGAGATTGACATAAGCATGAATCGAGCTGCCTGTTTGAAGGAAATTACATTTAATCCTGAGACCTCGTTGAAAGGGTCTTATTATGTTTAATGAAACTGCACCACTCTCAGGGGACACTGTTTTCTAGGCTAAAGACGCGCAGAAAAGATGAATGGATTTGGCCTAGCCTTGCATATCTTTACTCTTCCAGCAATTCAAAGGGAAATGTGTAACTTTTTTTTTTTTTTTTTTAATATGTATAAAAAAAAGGGTTAGTATCTGAAGATTGCAGTTCATTGGGATAATCCAAGCAGAAGGTCCCGCAAGCGTTCAGCTGGGAAGCTAAGCCCATTGTTGGAGTGTCTCTTTCCTCCTTGTTCAAGGCTGGCTGTCAGCAGAATCGGCTCAGCTCCTGTCATCGCCATGGACATTCTGAGTTTGTGAAAGAGGTCGGACCACTTGACCTGCTGGGTGGGGGCCTGAGATGGGGAGGGGGGGTGTTCTAAGGAAGGCCAGGCTTAGGCGACCTGTACCAAGGGCACCAATCCGCCACCAGCGTGGCTGCAGTCGGCGCTTCCTTGGGGGATGAGTCACCCAAGGCACTTATCTCCGCTAATGCCTTTTAAATGTGATTAGCAGAAAAGAAGAGAGCCTTATTTTATTTGTCTAAAACAAACTCCGTGTCCCAGACCTTAAAAATCCAAATGCCATATTTGGAATTGAATGCCGATAGCTGCTCCACGTGTCTGATGCTTTCTGATGACACGGCTGAAATGGTATCAGGGCACATGGCCTCGTAAAGGCCAATAAAATTGTGTTTTTCTGGAGTCAATTCAGTATTTTGATTGAAATAAGCAGAATGGGAAATCTCTGCCATACACATGGTCTGCTTATACATCAGCTGTATGTACACACACACACACACACACACACAGTACAATATATGTGTGCTTTATAATTTCTGCATATTAGCAATCACACTGGCCAGTTAGGAGAGACCAAATGTGTACTGCTAACTTAATTACAGTGAAAGCTCTTATAGAGAGCGGCTAAAATAGCAGTGGCAGATTACCTCCACTGACTCACAGCTGGGGGGCTGCGATAGGCAGCCTGGCTGGGGGGCTGCAGGTTACTCCTGGCTGGTGAATGGCTGGGATCTGCTGGCATTCACATGTGATGCCGTCATCGTGAGGTGCTCCACGGGAGGTGAATCCTGGCTGAATTGTTCACCTGTTTCCCTGAGACACCACAGCACCTTGGATCTGCTCATGAGGCAGGAGGCTGCTTTTATCAGGAATTGATATTGAAGATTGCCCCTCCGTCTTTGAGGCATGTTGTGCTGGTGCAACAAGCAAGACTCGCTTACCCAAATGACAGAAATTCTGTGAATTCTCATATTGCAATACTGACCCCCTGTAGGGGGCCAAGACAGTGATTCAGTAGGTACCACTGTCACCTCATACCTCCAGGACTGGGGGTTGAAATCCCACCCTAAATGTACGGTTTATGTGCCCATTGGTTTCTTCTCAGTAGTCTGGGTTCCTCCGTCCACAGTCCAAAAACGTGCAGTTAGGCAAACTAGTGTCCAGCAGAGGGCTGTGATCCTGCTGAGAGTAGCCCTGCTTTGCCCCATGTCCCTGGGCCAGAATTTGGGCTCACTGCACTGCCCTGAATGGGCAGCGTGAAACAGTTATAAATCCTGATGTGGACAGCATTCCTGGGCTTGTTGATGAAATCGCTACATGGGCATGGCACTGCAAAGATGGATGGGCACCATCTTGGCATGGAGTCAGAGGAAGTGTCAGTGACTGACGTATGATTTCAGAGCACAGCTCCTCTAATCAGCCGGCCCGATGGTCCTGTTGTGTCGAGTCGTGCTTCAGCCTTTCATTATTCCAGGGCTTGTGTGGTTCTTTCTCAAAGGGAAAAGTGCAGTGCCATCACTAAAGGTAGAATTTACAGAGCTGTCACAAGAAGAACAAAAATAAAATCTCATTCCAATTGTGTCTTTTAATGCAGACATCCACAAATATCTTGGAGGAAGGTGACAGTGCATGTCATGTGACGCATCACATGACCTCTGGTCCTCAGAGTAGTGGAGGGATTCTTTTTTCATTTCATACGATGGTTCCTGATCTTCGCCGATTTGCTTAATAGGAGAGAGCCCTGTAGACTGGTTACCCCATTAGTGGTACAACTAGTATAATCCCAGCATCATCCTGCACAGATCTGAAATGTGCCGCTATTATTTAAATGACAAGCACTGCCATCAGTCATGCCTTTCTAGGGCTTCTGCAGGCTCTTTGCTCATGTGACTGTGCTGCCTGCAGGTCAGCTTGTTCTTTTTAGTTTTAAAGGAGCCCCGACTGTCATGGCTGCCTTCATGAAGAGGGGCCATTGTTTCAAGCCTCACTGGTTTTGAGGGGCACTGAAATTTTGCCCTAAATAAATGGTAAACATGGTGGCAATAATAATAATAATAAAAACACTTCAAACTTCTCCTTACCAGTCAGTAGCTCCCATATGACTTCACTCAGAAATGTGAAACATCACCTGTTCAAGGGAAGAGCAATTTGTTGATGTTTTGAGATTCTAAAAGACACTCAGTCATTTGGGGGAACGATTTCTTTTTATTTATTTTTTAAGCAGCGTAAGCAAATGGCTGCCATATATTCGCAAACAGGTCTGCTGTAGGGCATCAATAAGACACTCATGCCAGTTCTTAGTTACTGCTTATTTTTTAGTATATGTTGTTTAAAGCAGCATTTATATGCTTGGTTGCTTCTCTTTATTTAATTTTCATACTGACAGGTTAAATTTGCACTTAATGTTCAACTTTGTTCTCTTCAGCCCAAACGCTAAGAGTATTTTGTTTCTCTCGATGATAAAACACACTTATTCCATTTCGTAAATGAAGACTAATCTCTCTGGTGCTCATATAATTAATCAATTTGTTTGAGTCGTATGCTGTTTATTTTAGATGTTATGTAACAATGCATGAGTATTAGTGTTCTTTATGAACGTGAACTGAATAGAATCTCACCCTCTGCCTGGTAATTTGAGTATGAGTCTGAGTTCGATGGCATGATCACTGTCATTTTGACCTTCGCTGCTTCTCCACGCATGGTGGCCCAGCCAGGGCACTGCTGGTGATTTTGGGCCTCATGAAAGCATCATATTGGGCCCCAACCTAGAGTAACCCGGGTATGTTCCACATTTTTTGGAACGCCTGTCAGTCTGGGGCCCTTGGAATCGCCCTCACTTCCTCTCCTTGGTGGCGCTCCTGTGGTTCAATGGGTTGCACGATTGGGGGCTTGAATCCCACGGCCTGCTTTGTTTGTCCTGTCTGGGCTTGTCGCCGGATGGGTGATGCCATTAGCGATTGCCCTAGAGTCGGCTTGTCGGCTTTACCATGAGCAGGTCTGAGGCCTCGTTGCTTACCCCCCGGCATCGCTGTGTACTTCTCCTGAGTGCCACGCCCTTCTGCCGCTACCCTTTGTCTTGTGACTCATGACTTCCTTCCCTGCCGTCTTCTGAGTACCGTCTCATTTCCTGTGCTCCCATGGCTTCACCTCGGGCTGTTAATATTCACCAAGCAAGCGTCGCCTCCCATCACTGGGGCACACGGATTCCGCATTTATATTTATACACTCCTTCATGGTCGTTTAGAAATGTAAGGGGCCCGCTCGGCTCCCGGCGCGGCAAACGGCTCTGTCATGCCCGGCTGCAGTGGCAAGCCATGCCAGTAACTGCGGTATGGGTTGCGACCGGCTGCTTTGGTGCAGCGGCCAGGCAGGTTGACAGACGTGCAGCGTGTCGCACCGCAACCATCAGCTGCGGCTGTTAATTTATTGAGTGCTTATTGGCTCGTCGGTACTCACTCAGCGTCCTCTGCCCTGAATAATTGAGCTGTGGTTCAGCCGTGGGGCCCGAACAGATGGAATCACGAGGCGGGCCGGATCTGCGCTGCCCGCCTGGGCTGCCCGCTGTCTGCCTTCGGGGTTGGCCGTTGTCTTTCCTCTGACTGCAAATCTCCACGACTGCCAGAGCCAAACAGCCACCAAGGCTCCCAAAATCCTCCCACAAAGTGATCACACAGCTCATGCCTTTTGCTGCAGTAAGTTTAACCTAAATGATGTCCTCCCCCAAGAAACGGTAATACTGCTAAGGTGTGATTTAGTGCCATCCACTGTGCCCGTGGCATTCGGCGCATGGCGATCATGTGCCCAGGAAGATGCCTGCGGGTACATTTTAAAGCCAGAATGAAATATCTATGGATGTGAAATCAATGTCCTGACAGTAATGTCTGGCATCAGTGAGAACATAAACCTGTGTGTGTGTGTGTGGCCTGTGTGTCATAAATGCTGTGTCTATAAACGTACCCCTCTTGTGGGGTAGGGTCAGGGTTAGATGGGGCTCGCCTGAGTAACCGCTGTACTGCCCCCCTGAAATCTCTACGCGTATTGTGGGCTATCTGGAGGCGTGAAGGTGGGCGTGGGGCTCCAGACAGAGAGTTGGCTGGATGGCAGGGTGAGTGATGCGGCCGACTGGTGTTTAGGTTATACTGTGTTATGAAGGGGGATGAACCAAATGCGTGTGTGTTCACACAAACACACACGGACACACACATGCGCACATGCACACACACACGCGCACGCACACACACACACGCACACAGAAACACGCACACACACACCCACACGCATGCACACAGAAACACACACGCGCAGCTGGGCAAGGATCCTTCATAAAGGTAGCTCTTCCTGCTGGAGAGCTGTTGCTGTCTAATTATACATGAGGATGAATGAACCCCACTGAGTCCTTTAACTACTCTGCCCTCTACTGGCTATAGCTTACATAGCAAGCGATTTAGCAGCCCTGTATGGCTAAAGGCCAAACACCAGACTGCAGATCCCAAGCAGCGCTGCTGCTTATCCAGCTTGTTTCCTGTCAGTGGGACAGTGTCTTATCTCAAGCCAGAGGAACGGAAATCACTGCCTCTGAAGCCCATTGTAGTTAACAGACATGTAAGCGAGACAATGTAATGCGCTGAGTTTTATGCTCCGTTTTGAGGATAAAGGGAGCCTTAGTGGGCAGAGTGGATCTCTGCTTTAAAGAGACAGCGATGCCTTTATCGCCACAGCACGTCACAACATGCGAATAGGAATAGTCTGTGAAGGTGGCCTGAAAGGGGGCGAGCGAAGCCCTCGAAAACTGAGGCCAAACAAAAACTGTGCACCTATTTCATTTTTTAGAAGGGTCCAGGCTTTGAGAGCTGCTAAGTGAGATGCCCCCCTGGATTTGTTACCCCCCTGGGCCGGGTAAATGACAGCTGATGTTGTGGATGTGTGATCCAGGCAGGGGTGCTAAATGACACTCATTGTGATGTATATCGGGGGGAGACAGGCAGACTGCGCTCTGAAGAACTTTAAAGAGCTGATAGGCTCCATACTGTAGCTCTGCAGATAAGCGGGAGCCACATCCGCCCAGGTGGATCTCCGAACCGCAGCTGTCAGGCCTTACTCAGAGTCTGCACCCATCCATCCATATGTACCCACATGCAGCGCATGGTCGTGTGGTGGGCAGCAGGATCTGTCCCAGGAAGCACCAGGCACACGGCCAGGCAGGTCCAGGACAGGATGCCAGGTCAGCGCTGCATTTTTTCTTTAATCCTATTTTAGCCATAATAACATATTAAACATGAAAGCAATACATATCATAAGGTACAACACTTTATTGGTTAGTTTACTCACACTATAGGGCTTCTGTCAGTCTCTGTCAGTGTGTCTGTGTCTACCAGTGCCTCTGTCTCTCTCTGTTAGTGTCTCTGTCAATGTCTGTCTGCCTCTGTCAGTGTTTCTGTCTTTGTCAGTGCCTCACTGTCTGTATTTCTGTCTTTTAGTTTTTGTTGGTGTCTGTTTCTGTCAGTGTCTTTATCTATCAGTGTGTCTGTGTGTCAGTGTTTCTGTCAGTGTCTGTCTGTTTCTGTCAGTGTTTCTGTCTGTCTGACAGTGACTCTTTGTCTGAAGCTGATTTGCTTACCTAGTTGATTGATGTAATGTTTTTATTTTCTTTTAATAGCTAGTGTTACAATTCTAGTAAAGCAGGCAAGAAAGTTTCACGTATTTAAAAGCTTATAGGAGGAGAGCTCATGAAAATGGAAACACTGTGCAGCTTGTCAATGCAGATCTGGGTCCACGTTCAAACCTGGATCCCTCAGGGCATGCAGTAACTGTGACTGCACAGCTTGTGAACGCAGAGCTGGGTATGCATACAAACCTACATCCCTCAGGACATGCAGTAACCACGACTGCGCAACTTGTGAATGCAGAACTGGGCCTGTGTTCAAACCCGCATCCCTCAGAGCATGCAGTAACCACGACTGCGCAGCTAGTGAATGCAGAACTGGGCCTGTGTTCAAACCCGCATCCCTCAGAGCATGCAGTAACCGCGACTGCGCAGCTTGTGAATGCAGAACTGGGCCTGTGTTCAAACCCGCATCCCTCAGAGCATGCAGTAACCACGACTGCGCAGCTTGTGAATGCAGAACTGGGCCTGTGTTCAAACCCACATCCCTCAGTGCATGCAGTAGCCACAACCAACATTTATTTAACCACCTGATATGAGGCCTGATTTGATTTCCTCATCTTATTACACATTTATTAATTTAACGGCCAGTGCCGTACTAAAACATACCCTGGAGCTTTATGTCGTTAAACATGAACACGTAATAAGGGTCATCTTTATCCTCTCCGAGAAAAGTTAATATTGAGGAAAGGTAAACAAAATGGGTGGATAGACCAGTAGGCTTTGCTAATTTCCCAGTAGTGTCAATGTGAGAAGCCTGAGTTTGATGTCAATTCTAAATTTAAAAACATTTGTAAAGGTGTAAAGGTACAACAAAGGACATGTGAGAGACCTGGCAGGCTGATGTCACAGAGATAAAGTACCTGTGAGCTGTGTAGCCTGACGTTACACACCGGTGAGAGCATGGCATTCACGGGCTCTGAAACTGTAAACTTCAGTCCACCAAGGACGCTGATTGACATGATCATTGCTAATCTGCTCTTGTGCACGAAATACATTAGACAGTCAAAGGGTGGAGTTTGCTGGGGTTTTTTACATAGGAATGTGGGGCTGGATCTACATAATCATGGCTGATGAAAAACACCCAGTACAGCAATAGTTTTGTAATGTATTATAATATATAAAATGATGCTCCAAAACATTATAGAAATGCATATAAATTGCATTGGCAAAAGGAGGGATGAATTAAAAAGTCTAATTTTAAATATGAATCACAAGTCTTAATCATATGCCATCTAAATGATGTTTGTAGTTATGTACAATAGCAGAATAAAAAACATTTGGAATGATTGGCTCATTAGACGACTTCATCAAGCCCAAACAAGATGCTCGCTGTTAGACAACCATTTGCATGTTACCAGCATAAACAGATTGGTTTATGAACTGACTTACGGTCACTTTATGTAACTGGGATATTATGCCAGTAACACTGATCTTATATTTTTAATAAAGCATTCAGGCAGTGCTGCTTCATGCTAAGAGCTATTTTTGCATATTGTTTACAGTGACATTTGTCACTTGCTGTTTTACTGACATCATTTCCTCCTCAGTCTTGGTCAGGGAATAACTGTCAGGGTGTTTTTTGTGTGTTTTTTTATTCCAGCTGAAATAAATCACCGTAAAAGGCTTTCTGACAGCTCGCTTGTAAAAATGCACTATGCAGTAACTGCAGTTTGGATTGACTGAATATTTCTGACTTTTCTGCCAGTTCTGTCCACGCTTTCCGTTTGGTTCGTGCTTTCAGTTGAGTCCAGGCATCTCTCTGGTTTAGCAAAATAGTCTTTGTGACGTGAGTGGAGACAGGAAAGCCAGAGGGAGCCTGTGGAAACACGAGGGAGAGAAGCCACACGGGGAGAATGAGGGAATCACACAGGGAGAACACGGAGACTGCATAGGGGAACCACATGGGGAGAACAAGGGAATCACATGGGGAGAGCAGAGACTGCATGGGGAACTACACAGGGAACCACATGGGGAGAACAAGGGAATCACACAGGGAGAGAGCAGAGACTGCATGAGGAACTACACAGGGAACCACACGGGGAGAACGAGGGAATCACATGGGGAGAACAGAGACTGCATGGGGAACCACATGCATACTGATCCTCATGCCTCTCTGCTACTGTGTCAGGATGCTCACCTGGGGAAAAGCCTTATTGGTAAAGCAGGGTGGGGTTGGAAGGCTGCAATAACAATGTCAAAGATGAACTTGGCTGGTAAAACAGTTAATCGGATCCTGTGACAGTGTATGAAAGCACCATGGTCCCTTAGGGCAAAAACACATCACTCCATGCATGGTCAAACCGCTCGGCGTGATTTGTGGTTATGAACTGCAGCAGTTCTGCCATTTATTGATTTTTTTTTTTTTTAAAGTCTGGTGTCTGGGTTTATTTGGGATTATCCATTATTCCTTAAACAGTGAGAGTAAGGCCAACAGAGCAGGTGTCTTGTGGAGGTGTGATGACAGACCGTGACGTCATCATCTGGATTGTGAGCCTCATTTGGGGAAAAATGGTGCTGGGAAGAGACTGATAACAAAAGTATGAGAAGGATCCGCTTTCAGCTGATGCTGAAATTAAAACCCAGCAGGTCTCAGGAAAAGCATTCGCTTGCTGGGAATCGAGAGACATAGAACAAGGCTTTGGGATTACATTACTTCTTCATGGCTGCTTGGGGTGAGTAAAAAACAAAACTCAACCGTCTAGACCCACCAGAAGGAATAAAGTGCAAGTGCAGTTAATCAGGCCCCCTGCCCCAGCCGCCAGAGGCTGACTCCCAGAATGCCACATGCCTCATGATGGAACCCTAAGGAGATGGAAACTTGAAGTTGATGTCACCCTGTCAGGAAGCCCCCACCCCTGCTGTATGTGGCTTCCCAGCTTCCAGTAACTCCCACTCACTGCTGATTGGCTGTTGCAAAGGCCCCTCCTGTGATTTCATCACTCGACCTTCTAGTATGTCCCTAACCTGTTCAGTTCCTCCACGCCGCAACAAGTCACTCCAGCCTCTAATGAGCGATCGTGAGCAGACTGAGATCTACCTGCGGCGGCTCCTCCAAGCATCAGCGTGTGGCCCAGAGGCTTAGGAGCCAGTCCTGGGACCTTTCCAACTGCAAGTTCAGGTCCCAGGAGCAGAAACCCAACTGTGCCTTAGTGAGAGTGTCTTGCTGGATGACTTAATTTAGCATTAGCGACACATCCGGAGTGAATGAACACACTTAGAGCCATTAATCTGATGAGTATTCTAAGCCTAGCAAGGAGCCCTTGGGTGTGATCCAGGACCCTGGCTTTCCCAGTGAAAATAACCACTAAAAAACAGCCACGCAGCAAAAGTGTGTTTGCCAGGAGTAGAAGAAACAGTAGAGTGTCGAGCAGAGCAGGGCGAGCAGGACTGACGCCTTGTTAAAACCTGAGGAATATTATGAAAGCTCTTACTCTGCACAAAAGCCCAGTGACAGAGTCTTTCCCTGTGGACTTAGTGCTGTATTTCCTACTCAGTTATGCTATAAAATAATGAGCTTTTTAGAGTGTGTGCTGAAATGCAACTTTAATGCCCCTAGTTATTGTAGTATTTGCCCAGCAGTAAAAACCCAGCATTTAATTTAACATAAAATGCCAAGTAAATGATAGTAATCATCCAATTGATGTAAGTTACTCGTGTTCTGGTAGTGTGCCCCCTTAACCAAAACAAAAGCCATGGAAGTTCAAACTGACCTTGTTTCTTGACTCCTTTTATGACTTTTTCCGCTTCTTTCCATCATTCTCTGCAAAACTAGCTGTCGGCTCAATTTGATTATTTTGAAAATGATATGGATGCTGTTAGAGCAGGACACTCGTTATGGAATCAGGGCAACACCAGCAGGATTATTGCAAATGGCTGCCGTGGCAATGGGCTCTGATTGGCTGCTATATTATAAATATTCCTGTAATATAATTCACCTTGACATAGAGGTCTCATCAGATTTTTCACTTAAAGCTTAATTGTGATCACATATGCACTTCAGACTAGTGCCTCTTTGGGCCATTGAATCCACTAGGGGGTAATCAATGCGATGATGGGCCATCCAAAGCACTGTAATATCAAATATCCTGCTGACTCTGATATAACCATCAAGGTGCCTGGCTGTTCCTGTCCTTTGTTTTTTTCCTCAATCTTAAGGCTCACAGCTGAGATGGTTGTCAAACGGCATAAATGTAAACATGTTTAACAGTTCAGTTGTCTGGAAACCAATGCAAGCGACACATGATGTAATAAGAGGAGCATATCTGCATGTTTCTGAGCGTGGATGTTGATTAGTGCGGTCGGCCTCCTCCTCCAAAACTGCCAGGTATGGCTGCCCTACGCAGTCAGAATTCTGTTCCAGGATTAACTCTCGTTGACTGATGGATTTCATTCCAATCTAAATTATTTCATAACGCAAAACATTTACATTTTATTTACTTAGCAGATGTCTATATCTAAAGAGATGTATGTTTTTGAGAAAGTAGGGTCAGCCAGTCCTCCCAAATGGGAGCTTTGGGTCCTGCTCAGGGGCCCAAAGGTGACATCACTCTGCTGACCCTGGGATTGAACTGCTGACCTTCCGATCACAGGCACAGAGTCCTAACCCACTGAGCCACACGGTGCCCCAAAACAAAATGATACTTCCGTTTAGTTTAATTTCGGTTTAGAAGCCAGTATGTACACAAATCTCACTGTTACATGTCTGATGTCTTTGTTACTGCCTGTATTTCCTTTGGAAATGAGTGATGGTGGAGTTTATAGCTCGTTAGTGAGAATACATCAGCTACCGGGAATAAAAGTAAAGATGTAGACTGAGAAGATGAAAGTAAGCAAAACACCCCAGGAAATAAAAGGTTTACATTCCCAGTCGCCTGTCGGGCCCATTTCGCTTTCTAATGGCTTATATTTGTAGTGACTCGCTTCGTCATTTGATTTCTTTGCTCTTACATTCCTGTACTGTGATACAGATGATTCCCTCTTCCTTTAAACAAAGCGCTTTAATAAGGTAACGGAGAATTCTGGAAGGGAGACCGGCCACCTGCTGCACCACCATCCCTTTCCCCAAATCCCATCCTTTTGGAAATTAACAGGTTATTTTGGCACGTGTCAGACGGGGGTTTTGAATACTTAGTGTAGAGGGAAAAAAAGATGTCAAGCAGCATTCTATCATGGTAGATCATTTTTAAAATATATTAAATATTAAAATAAATTATGATCAATTGATTTGTCAGACTAATTAATCTGTAGCGTTTTACACTAAAAAATGTGTTTCTCTCCCCAGATGGTATGATTGTGTAGTCTTTTGCAAGGCTGGATGTCACTTGAGTAGACATGTTGGTTGTTGCATGTCAAATATGCATCTATGAAAAGTGTGACGTATTGTGAAATGAGTTTTGATTCATTCCCGTACATTCATCCATTTATCCCGTACAGCCGTTGAAGTGCTGAACTTTGGGATGTGTTCCATTCCTGTACATGTACACACCATTACCCTTAAATCGTTGTACCACTGAGAACTTATTCAGGTTGCACTTTATTCAGATCCGGCAGTTGGCAGGTCTACCTAAAGAGCCCTACCGCAGTCCAGCCATCTGCATTCTGGCCCTCCGATCCCCCTCTGCCACCCACCTTGCTGTACCTTCTCCTGTCTCCACCGTGCGTGGGATATTTAAAAGGACGCCATGTGTGATGGCAGTGTGTCCCCCACAAACTGCTCCTCCCATACATTCCCAATGACAGGCACAGGACACAGTGTCTACCGTCTTTTTTTTTTTATTATTTTATTTTTTTTATTTAGCCTGTTAATGATGACTTTATTCAGTTTATTTGGCTTGGTCCTGATGGTCTAATCATGTGACTTTCAGAGTGCAGATGGACCCTTAATTGCTAGTGACAGTCAGTTCCAAAGTTGATAGTCTTCACCAGAGATCTGTCTGCTTTAATTAAGCCAGATCTTAACAAATTTATTGTTTACTCATCGACATTGACGTCATCGTGCCCCCTCCTGCTGTATGAAGGTGAGGATGGGGACCTGGTGTGAGGTTCTGCAATAGCAGGTCTGACCATAAGAGAAGCAAACCTGCATCCAGGCAACCAGAGGGGACAGTTACAGGTGCAGGACACAAACCAAGGGAAATGCATTTAGCTGCGTGTCTCTGGAATGCCAGAGGAAACCCAGAGAGTCCTGGGGGTGAGCATCTGGACGTCACCCACACAGGAAGCACGTGATTCAGGTGCCCAATCCCACACGGATAGCAGTCTTACCAGCAGGCCTGCCTGGTCTGCAGTTCACCAAAAGGTGCGTGGGTCACGTTTTTTGTTTTACTGCATTTGTGCTGCTGATGTTTTAGGAAATGAGTCCCTAAATCCTCTTAACTGGAGCAACTGGGCTGACAGCAGAACACCGCCCTCGTCGCAGTCGTTTGAGAGGCGGGGGCGGTGAGCTCTTGTGATTGGCGGTGAGATCTGCCTCATGGTAACCCCGCCTCCGTCTACTTCCTGTGCTGCCAGGGACACCCGCCGTCATGCCATTTGCGGCCGTTTTAATTAATTTTCTTGCTAATGTCTGTTTGTTCCCATTAACACTGGGGTGCGATACACCTGGTGGGGGGGGGGGGGGGGGGCCCCCCGGCAGCACCGCTCCTTTCAAGGAGCAAAGGAAGCCATGGCGTGTGCCTGGGAAGTGGCCAGCTGGTCATGCAGGCTGATCTTGCCTCTGTTCTTTTCAGTCTCCTCATACCATCAGGTTGTGGGATGGACACCCACTGGTTTCTTCACTCTGCATCTTCGCCGTGCGCTGCTGCACGCTGAGGAAATACAGCGGCACGCTGACGCCCAGGGGACGGCTTTGACAGGTGGGGGCCGGGCTGGCAATTCATGGCGTCACAGCGGAAACGGTAGTGAGTGTTCTCCAGTAACCAGCCCTACGCCCCTGTCAGGCCAAGGACCGGCAAGGACGGGGGTCACAGGCTGGACTTGCTTGTTTGTGCACCATGGTTTGAGGTTCATGGGCAACTGCACTCTGCTTGCATGGTAACAATGAAGAGTCATTACAGTGCGAGCTTTGACTCAGCTGTGGTGTTAATGACGTTCTTAAGGAAAATCTGAAAACAGCATCATGCAAGACATTTTTTCAAAGACTGATTACGTGACAATGTTTAACAAATCGCAGTATGCAAAGCCAGCAACACCTAGTTTTTATTCTTAATGGCTGTCGGGTATGAAGCAAGGCAAAAAAAAATTGCAAATTGCCAGAGAATCTTGGACGTCGTGTTTCTGTCTGAAATACTCCAGGAATGCTAAACTTTCATATGCGTGGGAGTGATTGATTATAAAACACTGAGCTTTCTCAAACCCAATTGATTTTTTCATCGTGTTCATTCATTGTCTTTGTTGGGCCATGGTCACCCATTCAACTGAAGTATTGTGCCAAAAATTTGAATGGATTTTGCCAAGTCTCTGCTGGGAAACTGCTATGTTGTGGTGAGATTCAAGTCCTCAGCTTCTGTGATGAAGGTAATAATCCTTCCCTAGCACAATACCTGCAAAACAAGGCTTGTTAGGGTAGTTATGAAATTGAAGGATTTTTCCTTTAACATATCAGTTGACAGCTGAAGGAGGGGACTACTTTTGATAACAGCCTATATATTGTTTTGTTGGAGAGGGAGTTTATATATCAGTATAGAAACTCATCAGCTGTGGTAACAAGGCTGTTCTCTCGGAAAAACGTGACTTTGTTAATTTTGAATTCGGTATGAGGCCATGATGAGTTTCACCTTTCACTTTAGCTACGTGCAGTGGCTCCCACATTCGCTGATTGGTGTCGGGTGATGATAGCGGCTCTCCTCCGGAGTTCCGGAATGCGCTGTAGGTGTATTGTTTAGTGCCGCGCCCACCTGAACCTCACGCTTGATTAATACTCACTCTGACACCTTGGAAATGATGAGACCTCCCCCAGCACCACCAGATGTGGCTCGGAAACATGACGGCACCGAAATTAAGACGAATGCTTGCTCCTGAAATCTATTAGGCTGCTCCAAGGATGAATCTGAGTCAGACATGAATAGCTTCGCTCCCATTAACCATGTTAATGTTTTCACTTGTTTTCAGTTGAGCTGATGTGTGTGACTCAGGGTCGGCATTAGCTGGTAAACGTGAAATTTGGTGATTTCCGCATTATAGTATATTCATCTTTACTTCTGATGAGTGAAAAATGAAGAGCTGCATAAAAGGAATAAACCCTATACACTAGCTTTATTATGGAGCTGGTTGTGGACTTGTGTGGTGTCCTAGAAGATGTTTAAGTATGTAAAACACACGCAAAATGCTCACACATAGCCTAAAAATGTGATTAATGATGCTGCTGTAAGTGAAAGCTGCCCGAACATGCAGACAAGTAATAATCTTCCGTAACTCATCAGCTAAATCAGCAGACTTAAGAAAAAAAGATTAAATAGAAGGGAATGTTTTTTTATTCAAGATTCAGAACTCAGAGCTCTATATTTTTCTGGTGACTTTACTGCAATTAGAATGAGTCAATTTAAACTGAAAAATGAAAGTGTGAATGAAGAGACAAATTATGAAAGAACATCAAGGTCCATAAAAAGGCAAATAAAGGAATATAGAGTGTTTCTCATTGTCAATTTAGACCACCATTATATTTAAATGGTCCATTTATGAAACCGCTTACGTGAAACATGACATTGGCAATATTATATTACTGATCTAATGGGTTTCTATAATGAGACATGTTATAAGCTCACTTCCTTCACTGGCTGAGCTTTCTGAAGGCGTCTCCAGGACACGCTGAGTAACAAACGTAAGTTCGTTCCCCTCTGGATAAAAACAAGCTGCCATTGGAAATCTGCCGATGCCCTGGACAGTGGGCAGGCAGAGCTGAGACTCTGAGCCCCCAGGCTTCTTAAGCTGTTGGACTCTTCTGCTTCTCAGTCAAGCAGCAGGTAGTGGGGCGATGGTGCCGCAGGAGGTAGTGCTACTGTTCGGCAACCGGAGGGTTGCAGGTTCGAGCCCCGGCTCCTCCTGACCCCATTGAAGTTGTTCCTGGTGAGCAGGTTGGCGCCTTGCGTGGCAGCCTCCACCACCAGTGTGTGAATGGGTGAATGAGGCAAACCGTAAAGCGCTTTGACTGCTCGAAGGAGTGGGAAAATGTGCTATATAAATGTAGTCTGTTTGCCATGCTAATGTTCGGGATCCATGAGAAGCACTGTCAAGCAGGCGGTGACAATGAGGCCTTCACCTCCTGTAATCTGTGTGTGTGTGTGTGTGGGCATGTAGCTGTTACATAGCAGTCCCCAAAAGGGACAAGCCAAAACCTTGTACTTTGGTTAATTATGATTAGGGGTGACATTGTTGGGATTAGGGTTTTGCCCATAGAAATGAATGGAGAATCCCCACGAAGATATAATTATAAACGTGCATGAGTGTGTGTGAGAGAGAGAGCGGGTATACCTTATTTACCTAAATCAGGGGTATCCAACTCCAGTCCTGGAGAGCTACCGTCCAGTAGGTTTTCTATCCTACCCAGCTTTGATGAGCCACACTTGTTCTCAGGTAAATACCAGGAGTAGGTGTGGCTCATCAGAAGCCAAGTGGGACAGAAAACCTACTGGGTAGTAGCTCTCCAGGACCGGAGTTGGAGACCCCTGATCTAAATAAATGAATCTGTGACTGCAATGAAAAAACTAAAAATGCAAAAAATCTAATGCTTGGTTACTTATGGTTATGGTTAGGGCTGGGTAGCGGTTAAGGGGTTAAGATTGTCATAGTTAGCCTTAGCATTTTTCCCATAGAAATGAATGAGCGCTCCCCGTAAAGATATGTTTACTCGACGTGTGTGTGTGTGTGTGTGTGTACATTCTCTCCTTGTCCTTGAGTGGGTTTCTTCTACATACTCTGGTTTTCTCCTGCAGTCCAAGGACATGTCGCTAGGTGAATCGGTGTTCAGTGTGTGAGAGTGTGTACTCTGCAATGGATCGCACCCTGCGCAGCCTAGGATAGACTCCTGGACCCACCATGACCTTGTACTGGATAAGCAGCTATGGAAGATGGACGTATGGATCTTATTGAGGGAATATTTATGTTGCTGTGTATATGATATACAATGGAATGACTGAAATAATGAAATGAATGGAGTTGCTAAGCCATCCATCCAACTGCTTTTAAAATGCAGGGTCATTGTGAATCTGGTGTTTATTCCAAGAAGCACAGTCGAGGAGTTGGGGCCATCGGGGATGGAACGCTCTTCTATCCCTGGACACACACACAGCATCATCCATTGAGGAGTTCTAAGAGGCACCAGCAGATCTCTGGACCATGGCAGTGAACCCACAAGAACACCAGCAGAACATGCAAACTGCATGTATGCAGAGCAGTGGGTGAGCAGTCACATGCACAGTCCTGGCAGTGTGACGTTAGCTGAGCAGCAGCGAAAATGTCATGTGAAAGTCGAGTATCACTAGGGTGCTATTGTAAGTACTAGTATTACAGTGCTGGTACAATATTAGTTCTGTGAGATTTTTAATCACTTGGGTGGCTAGCAGGACTAACATATCCATTCACCTAACTTGTAACTGCTTATCCTGGTTGGGATGGGGGTGGGGTGGAGCCTGTTCCAGGATACACAAGGCTGGGCTACACCCTGGATAGGATGCCAGTCCACCACAGGGCAGACACCCACACAAAATCATACACTGCGGGTGATTTAGAGACACTAATGAGTCTAACTGCCAGTGTTGAGACTGCGGGAGGAAACTAGAGTACCTGGAGGAACCTGCACCTCCTGGGGAGAACCCAGAGACAAGGCGGATGCTGGATACAGACCCCCAACTCTGCAGATGTGAGGCAGCTATGCTACCCACTGAGCCACGGGGGAAGCACAGAGGATGTTCAGTGTACCTAAATTAGACCTGTTGAAAATAACAAAATGTATCAGCTGCCTGACAGAAAACTTCCCAGCGTCTTCACTGTCCCTCCTCTCATTAGTTTGCCCAGAACCTAATGGGATATGAAGTATGGAAACATTCATGCAGTTTCACTCCTGAAGTTTCTGCCTGTAGTTTATGAGTCTGTAGGTGATTGATGATATGTTTTGACTTGGTCCAGTATTCATACTTACTCAATAAATGAAGCTTAAACACCAAAGCTGTTTTGTTATTTAAGTCTTTTTAACAATTTAAATGTATATAATCTGAAGAGACAGCTTCATATGCTGTATTTTTTAGACTAATTTGCAGCAGCTTTCCTGTCTGAAACTGCACTGGACACTGTCTCATGTTGGAGACTCCCCTGTATACTGTGTTAGTGTTTGAGATTGCCCTGGACACTGTCTCATGTTGGAAACTCCCCTGGGCACTGTCTCATGTTGGAGACTCCCCTGGACATTGTATCATGTTGGAGACTCCCCTGGACACTGTGTTTGTGTTTGAGATTGCACCAGACACTTTCTGGGTGTTGGAATTTGCCCTGGACTCTGTCTTGGTGTTTGAGATTGCCCTGGACACTGTGTCGGTGTTGGAGACTCCCTCAGATCTTATGTTTGACACTGCTCCAGATAATGTCTAGGTGTTGGAGACTGCCCCAGACACACTCTGTTTTTTTGTCAGATGGTCTTTTTTTCCAACATGCTGTTTTGGCACACTAGCCTGTTATACTCTATTTTGAGGCATTCCTCAAAATTGCTAGTATTATTTGGGCTAAATATGGTGGCAATGCACTTGATGTTAGCCCTTGGCTTGTCTTTAAATGAATATCTGGGGGGAAGGCACTTTGCATAGCTGCCTGATGGGATTTGTGAGTTCCCTACTCAGCCCACTCGAGGTCACTCAGTGGAGTAGGTGTTCATCACCAGGTGGGGTTGGAAGGTCATTTTAATTGCAAGTGGCTGCATTTGAAGAAAAAAATCTTTAAACCTGTCAGCAAGTAAATGATGCAACTCTTCCCTTGTTTGCTCTCTCTCCATGAGTAATTGCAGAACCCGACAGCTGGTTTCCTCAATCCCAACACACATATCTTGATCCCAAAGTGTATTTGTATCAGGATTTGACACACTTAGGATCCTGCTTAGCTTCATCCTTGGAGGTCTCAGAGTCTGAAATCGCCAAGGAATATCTTGCAGAAGATGTTTCAGAAATGTTGGCAATAAAAATTGAGTCTTACAGTGGCCAGGTGCATGTGTGCAGAAGCCAAGAGGGCTGCTGGGATTTAAAGGGTGGCTGTAAAATTGTGAAGATACTATAACAGACACCGGAAAGATCTCACCTCCCTACCAATACTGTCAAGGCACACTTTAATAGCCTCAATTTTTACAAAGTCTGTCCTGTCAGACATTTTTATGGAAACTGAACAGTAAATTACCCTCGAAAAGTCCCCGCATTGGCATCTCACTTAATATGATAATATAATGATATAATTTGAAAGTGAAGACCCTGATGTTGATGGGGGAAAAGGAACTCCACGTGGTTCTGTAGGCACAAACCTTTATTGAATCCTTTGTCTTTTTCCCAGCACAGACTCTGTGGCATCATAAAAACCACAAAGCCTCTGCTGCCTCTCCATAGGACATGGTGCCAGACTTGCAGCAATAATCTCCCAAAGATATCGACGTTACGATGTAATGGCCAAATGAAGACACATAGAATGTCTCTTCTTAGCCTTAGTTTTGTGGGCAAGACTTTTTAACTCAAATAAATTAGGAAGGGTAGCATGAAATATTGGTGTTTTTTGAAGGAAACTGGGAAGAGTTTAGTCCCAACTTCTGACAAAATGCCTTATGTGACTTTATTTTCAGTCACATCCTGAATATGTGGGTATATTGTGAGAGATGGGAAAAGGGATCTTTAAAATATGACTGACATTTAATTTGGATGATGATAAATATATCCTTATCAGACCAACGAATTATAGTATTGATTTTGCATTAACGTGATGATGAACTGCGGCCATTTGTTCTTTATTTTGGTGTTGAAGGCATCTGCATTGATGAATAATACAGGGAAACTCAATGAGATGCACTTTGAATAACTGATGGTTGCCAATTCAACTAATCAGAAGTTCCAAAATATAACTGAGAAAAATGATCAAAAAATGGTTTACTTTCAGAAGCCGAAAGGTAAAGGAATGGTGGAGGTGGTGATGATGGAGTCTTCTGTCGGAGTCAACAAACTTGGTTATAGTTGGAGCCAATTTGGGTTAGGTCACCTTTGCCTGTGATGGGAGGGTTGCTGGTTACTCGGCAGAGTAGCCTCAGCACTGTTGGGCCCCTAAGCAAGGTCTTCAGCCCCTGGGAAAAATGCACTGGGGGTGTGGCATGGATGGTTTACCCTACGCTGAGACCCCAAGCTGTGCTGTCACCCCTGTTTGTGTTATGTCATGAAAAAAGGAGAGCAAGATGGGAGATGTGAAAGAATTCTAATGCACCTATTTAAAGCTTCATTTTATCTCATTCTGATAAGTGAACAACAGGCTGAAAGCTGAATGTTACTGATAATATTGTACAGCTGTTGCACTGGAGGACCATCTGAGTAAAAATGAGCCAAGAAGCTGATGGAGCTGGGGGGGAAATGGCCTTTAATGCCTGCTGCCTAGTGAAGGGTCTCACCTCTTGTTTTGACAGATTCTGTTGAGAAACACACACGGTGGAAGCTTCATATCCTGCTATGTATGTGGATTTAGGATTTTCCTCTGTAACGTTTCAACAGGTAGAATTACAAATTTGAGGAAGCAAACAGAAAGTGTCCTGCAGTGAGCGCGTCACACCCACAAACCACAGTCTCAGTGCCTTGTCCTCTTAGTCAGTGCGGATGGCTGCTTAACAGCCCAGGATTGTGTGTCAGGATGTAGGGGAGCCATGTGTCAGGATGTAGGGGAGCCATGTGAAAGGCAGCCCTGAAGATTTCTGCCGAAAGACATGGCATGTTCCCACGCAGTGCCATCAACTAAGCAAACAGCATTTTGACAAAGGCACTCAACCAAATAATGTATTATTTATTATCCTTAGAAGTAATCCACTCTTTTACCCCTGGGGAATGATAAAGGATTTTCTTGCAAAACTTCATGTTTTTCCCCAGTACAACACCCAAAGACCATTTGTATTCACATAAGCAGAATTCCCAGTTAGTGTTCCCTCAAAGGCATGTTTCCATGGTGATGCATTTGTTTGTTTTATTTATTTTTTGTGCATCGTACTGTAGTGCTAACTGATGGGTGCTATACTTGAACACTCACACCTCCTCATGCTTGTTCTCTCCCCAGTGCTGTGTGTTATTATGGGCTATACTCAAAGATTCCGTTATTTTAGGGTCCTGTTTAAGAAAAGGCTGCTTTCACTGATTTCTTTCGAAGCCCAGGATATTTCATCTTTTGACAGTTACTCTTCTGTGGGATGCCAGCGTGTCTAAATTCAGCTGCAGGTGCTGCAGTTTTCTGTCTTTGAGGCCTTAAATCTCAGCGTTAACCGCGGAGTCACAAAGCCATACGGACTATAGTCACCGTTTGGGGGGCGGGGGCGTGTCGGGAGATGCATCATCGGTAACAGGCTGCGTGTAGCAGCTTATTTTGTTCGTTTGGGCTGTGGCTGCCTTAAATATTTATAAAGCAATGTGTGAGAGAAGACTTTTAATAGGAATACCAAAACGAAACCCTAATTTTCCAAGAGCTCCAGACATCCCATAACGGTGTTCTTATTTTTACTTGTGCGGTAAAGAATGTTTACTTTCTGCCGACTCTCGGGGGGTGGGGGGGTTTATTTGATTAATTTCATTTTTGGTTTTGAATGTGCTGGTGACAAGGATGTGTGCATACATAGAGCTTTTACATGTTGATAGGTTTAATGCCCCATTCCTCAATGTGCAGTTTCCTGTTTGCCTCTGTTAGAAAAATAACCTTATTTTTGACTGATTTGTCATTTTATATATAGTACTGTCATTTTAATATTTTCTGCCTCAAAGGGTGAGGTTGTGTTGGATTTTCCCTTGTTAATGAAAGGGGACTGTGAATTTCTTAGTCTAGGCAATCCCTCAGAATTCAGTGAAGCAGTAAAATATGCAAAAACATACCTGGAAATGCATAAATTTCCCTCTTTCCAAGTGTGAAACCATCTCACCTTAGTGTCTGTAATGTGATATGTAGCTTCATCCCTACTTGATTGAGCCATCTACTAGCCGTCCCCGCTATGCTCTCCTTAGCGGTTACCTTTACTACCAACTTAGCCTCCCCAGGTGCTAACATTTAGCATATTGGGCTAAATCGATATTCAGACAGACCCCAGGGCACTTTGCTCTTGGGTTGAAGTCCCTCGTGTGCTCTGACAGCCCTCGTTCATTCACAACTCTTGCAGCGAGCTAGAACACTCATTAGTCTTTAAATATGTATGCAATGGACAAGCAGGGACTCACACAAGGAAACGTGGCTGTTGCACCACTTAGAAAACACATAAATAGTCACAAAATTTACATTTGAAAAAGGAGAGAGATTAAAATATGTTTACATTAATTACAGTTGAATTGATGAGAAAACCTTAGTATAAACATGACCCATTTAGCGAGAGACACACGTATATTTTTCACTTTTTGCATTTTTAATGTTTAAAATAAGAGGAAATACATTTCCGAAAAATAAACTAGCTCATTTTTCATAAGAGATTAGGAGTGAAGAGGGGAAGAAAGTCTGCCAGTGCCATCATGCTGGAACTGGAATATTCGGTAAATGAGCTGCTTTCATGTTGTGAGAAGTAAATTGTTTTCAAAATGAGTCTTTAAAAAGACATTTAAAAGCATTCTAAAGGTTTGCTTCTGTCCCTTCTTATGGTCGGAACTACTGTGTGAGATGAAAGGGCTAATTTACCATAGGGGCGATGTTTACATGGGGGCAAGACAAAATTGTCAAAGGGTGATTTACCATAGGGGAGATGTTTACATGGGGGCAAGACAAAATTGTCAAAGGGTGATTTACCATAGGGGCGATGTTTACATGGGGGCAAGACAAAATTGTCAAAGGGTGATTTACCATAGGGGCGATGTGTACAGAGGGTGGCAAGAATAAATTCTCAAAGGGCGATTTACCATAAGGGAGATGTGTACAGAGGGTGTCAGGAATAAATTCTCAATGATTTACCATAATCAATTTTGGTGAACTCAATCCAGATAGGTTAACTTCTTACCATGGTCTGTCATTCCAATACTCATGGTAGAAAGACAAAAATTATGATTAAAAAGTTGTATTGGATGCCCCAGAAACCATAAATATTTCTCCTAGTGATTACATTTTGAAAAAGCCAAAGTTTATGGTAATCTCAGATCTGACTGTGCAGGTGGGGTGAGTTGGGGGGTGGGAGGTCTATTTGTTCTGAAATTTAAATGCTCTGCTGAGGCCCTATGGCCAGACCAATGGGTGATTGAGAAGGAAATGCATGGTGTATGGTGTCCCCATCCTCCATCACATTAAATATGTACAGAGGTCATGGAATGACTGTGCTTCTTATCATAATGGCTATTGCGTGTGTCAAAGCTGCAGAGCCGTGTTACCCTACCCCCACCTTACTGTGAAGGGGGCTGTCACTTTGTCTTTCTGCATGTGTTTCCTTGCATGTTTTATTTACCATTAACATAAACTCCAAGCCATTCGGCAGTAAAAGGTGTTTAAGTGATCTGCTCACAGTGAGTCTGGCTTTTACTGAGCATTTTTCCAGTTTATTGTGGCTCGCGTCACTGTAGGAGCACCAGTGTGGCCCACCTGTGATGTCACGGCCTTTCGGCATGAGCGAACGAGACGTACAGCTTGTAAACGTTTCTGGACCAGTTCCTGATAGTGAAGCCTGGGAATGTGACATGGGCCTGCAGCCATGGCTCGGGTTGGCAGGCCGGATGGCGCCTCCATCCCTCCAGTCATGGTTCTGGTGGGCAGGCCGGCTGGCGTCTCCCTCCCTCCAGCCATGGTTCTGGTGGGCAGGCCGGCTGGCGTCTCCCTCCCTCCAGCCATGGTTCTGGTGGGCAGGCCGGCTGGCGTCTCCCTCCCTCCAGCCATGGTTCTGGTGGGCAGGCCGGCTGGCGTCT
>JAODJU010000033.1:110955-127064 GCA_026776725.1 Gnathonemus echidnorhynchus | reverse complement strand
TCAAAACTAGATGATAGTAGCACTGAAAATCATCATAGACCTGCACTACACTGACAACACCTCTTTATTGTGGTAACTAATTCAAAAGATATTTCAATATTTATTTATCTAAAACAAAAAAGTTTACTCTAAATTGATGTTTAACAGTTAAAAAAAATGTTTTTATGTTTTTTCCCTAAAGTGTATGTAAATATCTGGTTTCAACTGTGAATATATTGCAGATAAAAGGTCACTTCAGAAATTAATGTACATTATGGACAATGTCAGTCACCCTCTGCACACTGCCATAAACTACCAGAGGAGTTTGTTCAGCGACAGGTTGCTTCTCCCTAAGTCTAGGACCAATAGACTTAAAAACTCCTTCGTCCCACATGCCATCAAACTGTACAACTCCTCACTGGGTAGGAAGGGGAGTGGAAACAGGAGGACAGAGGAATATGGGGAGAAGCAGGAATAACTTTGACAACACCGGACCATTATTATAACTCAAACTGCAATAATGATCTGTGCAATAGCCCTGTTATTTATTATCTTATGAACAATATCTGTTCATAAAAACTCATACGGATATGTATATACTGTTTTTGTATTATATATGTGTACTCATTCCATCCCCCCCCCCCAGTTTAATTCTTGTAACTCTTGTAATTTAATTCTTGTAACTGTAACGTGTCGGTACACTGCTGCTGGAACTAAATTTCCCGGAGGAACCTTCCCGAGGGATTAATAAAGTACTATCTAATCTAATTTAAATTGTTGCTTTTTTAATTTTAATAAGTGAAGCCTCACTCTACTCCAGCACATACCCTAATATTGCCAAGCATCACATCATGAACATTCCGATTCATTCAGTTAGAAGTAAAATGCTAATACCAATGACGTATATTTACTGGACTTGCTGTCATGTGCCTGCAACTGCGATGAATTGGCCGCCATATTGGAGAAGTCGAAGCAGTGCATCATTGATGAAGTCACACTGTGCAACTTCTGGTTGCAGATACAGGTGTGGATCCTACTCCAGTGATATAACCTTCCACCAGTTAGCTAGTCTGCTTATCAGTCATTGTATATTTTTGTACTGACAGCCATGTGATATTCCCTTGCAAACAAACATTTTACAGTCTGCAGGATAGCGCTGGGTGATATACCAGTTGATCCAGTATGCTGGTTTTAATTTCCCACATTTCTCCATATACTGTAACACTTCAGTTGTCAGCAAATTATATAATATTGTTTGCGCTATAAGCTCTACGGATCGCTGTGCAGAGTGTATTTCTAAATCGCATTCCAGTTATGAACTATAATTATAACTATAGGTCATCTCATTTGTATGAAATTTGCAAGAAAATTGTGTGTCACTTAAATTGTTTTACATACAAACAATGGGTGGAGCAACTTCTTCAAGAAGTCGTACTCTGCACCCATTGGCCTGTAGCCATGTCTTGTAAACATGACAGTGTGCTTTGCTGATGAATGAATTAAAAAAATAACACCAGGCATGCAAAACTGTAAGACGCATTTCTTCTGTGATCAAACTTATCACCATAACTGTCTTGTAAATAAAAAAAGAATAGCAAACAGATAATATAAGCAGCTATAAAAGTTACAGCAGTTTTTTCTGCTTTCTTCCATTCATCTGCTCAACAATCATAAAAAACATTATGCTTGATTATCTAACTGTATCCAAATGAAATTCCACAGTATTGAAGTTATGTCACTTGGTATTTGTTCACTATGTTTAGAAGTATGAGTGGTTTTTGTTCATTGTTTGGCTGCTGCCAAACTCACTTTGGTCGTGCTTTCGTTGTTACTACTTTTGATTTAATCATTTATTTCATTGTCATGTATGGATTGCTGTGGTCTATTGAATACAGTTATTATACTACATACACATAGACCTACATGTTTACATTAAATGTAAGTTAGCCTGAATCAAATCGCAGACTGTTTTGCTGAATGTTGTAGTCAATAAATCTCCCTCATTCAATAGACCATAAATACATGCTCTATTGTTTTAACGGCTGCACAGATCGATTTGGAAAAGAAATGAACAAGACAGATTAAAGATCAGATTGTCTGTTAATCCTTTCCCTTAAGATTTAGCATAATGTCAAAGAAATTTAAAGAGGTATTATATAGCAGTAGAATAGAAAGAAATGCCTTCCTTTAAGCAATCATTCCTTAACATTACAGTGAAAAAAATCCAGTGTCCAACCATACGTTCAAACATTAATTGGCAGAGAGTGCAGTTTTTCCTTATATGAAACGCAATAATAATTATATACCAAAAAATCCACCACATTGAGTAAACAGTAAAACATCTCTGGTACCAGAGTGAACTTCCAGTCTTTTGGTAGATCTACCTCACACTACCGCTTGCCTGTTGAGCTCTTATTCCATCACTAGTATTACAAAACTAATTTTTCATTTCACAATTAACAGTATAACGCATGTAAATCACAAAATTATTATTACTCTGTTTGTAGTTAGGACAATCTGTATATTTTGTAAATATTACACATTATACCCTCCAATGTGTGTCACGTGACTATTTCGGTTCAATCATGATAGAGTGATCATGATTTTTTTTACCCCCTGAGGTAAAAACTAGGCTAGTTTCATGATATCTAAATTTAACTTCAAATTTAAGCAAAATAATTATAATAATGCTACCAATCAAATTCATTTTTAATTTTCTGTAGGTGAATGAAGATAAAGTCCATTTAACCCAGACTACCTTGCCCAGCCGAGCCCCATGGGGAGGGGTCTTATTCATGAGTGAGGGAAGAAGTAGGAGATCGAGAGACGGATCAGTGCAGTATCAGTAGTAATGTGAACGCTGTACCCTTCTGTCATGGTAAAGCACAAGCAGGCAAAGCTTTTGATTTACCAGCCACCTATGGTCATGAGGATAGGACTGAAATGAGGTAATGACCGAAACACAATTAGATCACAGATACAAATGGTAGAAATGAGTTTCCTCCACAGAGGACCCTTAGCAAAATTTGATTGAACCTAGTTGCCATTCTTTGCCATTCTGACTATCTGATCAGATTGGTGTCCCCCTGATGGTCCTTGGGCCCTAAGCAACTGCTTAGTTCAGCCCTGGCCCAGAGCACCAGGACGGCACTCCTATATGGGCAGCAGCATAATATGCTTAGTACTTGTGCTTCAAAGGGCCAGCCATGTTGGTATAACACTATAAGTTACCAGCTGTTCATCTTTGATGCCTCTCTGCCACAGAACCGGTTCCACCTGCAGATGGCAACGCGGATCCCACCGTCGGGCCTGACAGAGCTACTGCTGACGGTGCTGCGCCGGAGTGGCTGGAACGAGGGCATGGCAGTGCTGTGTCGGGGCTGGGAGGAGACCGGAGTGCTGGAGCTGCTCAAGCTGCAGAGCCGGCAGGGTGGCCCTGGGGCCCGCTGGCGCTTGCGTGGGGCCCTCAACCTGTCAGAGGCAGAGCAGGAGGACATGGAGGTGCACGAGTTCCTGTCCAAGCACTTCCGGCAGGCACGGCCCCCGCCCACCTCGGTGCTGCTGTTCGGCGGCGACCCGCAGTGCGCTGCCACGGTGCTGCACAGCGCCCACGAGCTGGGCCTGGCGCTGCCCACCATGCACTGGGTCATGGCACAGCCGCTGAGCCCGGACGCGCTGCACTCCATTGGTCTGCCGCTGGGCTTGCTGGCCTATGGGGAGGTGGACCGCAAGCCGTTGGACTTCTACATCCGTGATGCCCTGCAGCTGGTGGCCCGGGCTGTTGCTGCTGCCACCGTGGTGCGGCCTGACCTGGCGCTCATCCAGAACATGGTCAACTGCTATGACAAGCCCAACAAGCATGAGGTGCCCTCCTCTGGGCAGTACATCGGCAGGTTAGCAAGCTCCTTTTGCATTCTTTAAGGAAGTGTGGGAAAATGGTATCCATCCTTCCATGCATCTGTCCATACATCTGCCTGTCCATCCAAGGGCGTCGCTGGTATTTCCTTATTGGGGGGCAAGGACAGATCCATTAAAGGGCTATGTCTACACTGCTATGCTTTCATTTCATTTTCAAAAATACAGACATTAGTCTCAGTTTTTGCCATTCATCCACACTACCCTGGAGTTTTCAACCCCCAAAAATGAAAATCTTCGTAAATGCTCTCACAGTCTTGTGCTTCTGAAAACCCCGTTTTAGAGTTGCAGTGTGGATGAGTGAAAATGGGGACTTTTCCAAATGCAGACTCTAAAATCTACCTAAGTGATCTCTACTCATCACGTGGCCCATGTCTGATTTGCAAATGCAGACTCTAAAATCACCCTAACTGATCTCAACTCATCACGTGGCCCATGCCTGATTTGCAAATGCAGACTCTAAAATCGCCCTAACTGATCTTTACTCATCACGAGGCCCATGTCTGATTTGATCCCACTAGTTATACCCTCTCATTGTCTGATTGGTCAGCTGGGGTGTTTCTCAATACAATGAACGCATTGATTAAACTTGTAGTCTTGGCAAGAATGATCTTGCTAACGTGCCTCCCAAGGATGCACTTGGGGCACAGTGAATCATGGGATTGGTCTCATTTGATGGGGGTATAACCGATGTATCCTTGTTATTTGGGGTGGGGTAAGAATGACATCCAGGAATTTTTACTGTCATCTGCACTTGTGTTCTTAATATTGGAACTGGTCTTTAGCAATGGAAGATGACATGAATTGGGTTCACGAGAACACATGTACGGTCAAGTATGCATATTAAGAAACACCCCTGGTTACTCTACAAGTAGGTGAACACAATGGACACTGCACACGTTGTCAGTGCTGCTGTGTTTAATGTAGACTAATAGCTATGTCATATACATTTTTCCTCCTTTCAGTGTGTATAGAAATCCTTTTGCAAACATTGTGAAAACACCTGTGTGGATAGATATTGTTTTTGTTTGAAAACATTGACAAAAGTTGCCATAGAGATTGATATGCATATGCAACAGATATGCATATGCAACAGAAATCATCTGCAAAAAGTTTTTTCCCCTTTGGTCAGTTTAGTTCAATTCAGATCAATTTTTACAGTATATAAAGTATATTAACAATATACTTTGTCTCAAAGTGCCTTACATTGTCCTTGCAAAATGCCCCCAGGAAGCAAGCCTGAGGTGAGGAAAGGAAAAAGTCCCTAGCAGGAAGAAACCTTGGCTCTTTTTGTTTGTACATTCTTGCAAAAGAGGAAATGTTAATACAAAAATTTGATGTTCATACCAGTTCATATCAGCCATACAAGTCAGATTTATAAAACGTTGTGAAAACTGCAATACAAATCAAGCAGTATATAATTCCCACATATTGTAGAAATATTAAGACGTTTGCACACTTCGGAGACCGGCCCATGCCCACCCACTATGCTACACTGGCAATGTAAATTAGCCACGTGTATATAAATGTGCACATGCTATATTTTCAAGGCCAATTCAGGGGCAATGGAGCCACCAACAAGAGGATAAAAAGGAATTTCTCTGAATGTGAAGTGCAGTCTTTTTAGTGTCCAAAGTTAGAGGAACGCCAAACCATTTTATCTGTTTGGGCATCTGCTGGTTTGACAAAAAAAGCATGTGACTGCTATGGCAGCATGAGACACTGCTGTTAATGTGGTCAGTCCAACAAGCTGGACGAAGACAGAAATTGAAAAAAAAAATCCCCGGATTAAAAATCCACTGAATTGGCACTGGTTGGTGAAACATGGGAAGTTGTTCATGGCCACAACTCATGAATAATGGAAACTGCAAACGTGAAGGAGTCACTGTACGTGTGGGAGCCGCATGTTGGTGTCTATACTTATCTTGCCATTTCAATATGTACATATCTAACTTACATTCTACGCAATACATAAATTCATTCATTAAAAAAATAAAACAAATGCTGAATGTTAGTTGTGTATCAGATAAAAATATTTTTGTGTATTAATGCATATTTCAAGAGGTGCTAAAACTAACTGTACACCCAACTTCACTTTTTTGGGTTTCCTTCAAAACGTTCGTACGACTGCTCTGGACCATTTGTAAATGTGCAAACTTTTACAGGATTTGTTTTATTTATGTTGTTCTTTAATAAATCTCAAAATCGTCTTATAAATGTGTGTATGAATGTTTTGCAGTTCATACAAGTCAACCCCTGTGGTAGGAACCAGACTCAAAGGAGGGCCCATCTTCTGGCCACCGACTGAGGAAATCCAAAATAAAGTCCCAGTCTATAAACTAAAACTGTGTATAAATGCAAAAGATCCTGCTGATGTCAGAGCATGCAAGTGAGGAAGCTGCTTCCTTTGGTTGGGGGGGAAGGGGGGCGCTGTACAGTGGCAGGCAGGCGAGGAAGCTGCTTCCTTCGGTTGGGGGGGAAGGGGGGCACTGTACAGCGGCAGGCAGGCGAGGAAGCTGCTTCTTTCGGCGGGGTGGAAGGGTGGCGCTGTACAGTGGCAGGGAGGCGAGGAACTCTGTGAATTTCAAAGAATTTCAAAGAAATCATCTTATTTTCCTTACAAAACAAGCATTTGGTACATCAGAAAAGTTCTCCATAATCCTTTTTCCTTTCACATTTTAATTTTGATGTAACCTGCCGTTATTTCTCCTAAGCAGCAGAGAAGCATGTCACACACTGGGAGTGATCAGGCAGACCCACAATGCAAGTGTGTGTGTGTGTTGGGGGGTGGGGGGGGGGGGTGGGATAAGCTATTCATGAGTTTTAGTGAGTCACTTTTGCTGCCGGGGGGAGAGTTCTTATCGGAGGGGCCTTTAGCACAGCCCTGCTAAGTCTCCCAAAGCCAATCAGCACAGAGCTTTCTGGGCCGTATCTCTTCCAGGAAGAGAGAAGGGTGCAGCACAGCGATAGATCCGTATTCAAAAGCGCCGGAAGGCACAGTGGGAATAGGAGTTGCTGTGCCAAGCAGCCGGTGTCTTGGCTCTGTGGGACAGGAAGCAGAGAATGTGATGCTGGGCTGTCCAGGGATGTTAAGGACACGATGCTGTCTGTGGCTGTTCAGGAAGGTCTCATGGCTGTCTGTGGCTGTTCAGGAAGGTCACATGGCTGTCTGTGGCTGTTCAGGAAGGTCTCGTGGCTGTCTAGCTATCCAGGAAGGTCAGATGGCTGTCTAGCTATCCAGGAAGGTCAGATGGCTGTCTAGGTGTTCAGGAAGGTCACATGGCTGTCTGTAGCTGTTCAGGAAGGTCTCATGGCTGTTTGTGGTTGTTGAGGAAGCTTACATAAATGTTTGGTGGTGTGTGTGTTGTGTGTGTATATATATATATATATGTGTGTGTGTGTATATATATATGTGTGTGTGTGTGTGTGTGTGTGTGTATATATAAACATATTTATGGCATCAACCCATTCATTGTCAACCATGAGGAGACTGACTTGAGTTTGCTTTACAACAAATTGAGGGAAACACCACCAAACATCTGTGTAAGCTTCCTCAACAACCACAAACAGCCGTGTGACCTTCCTGTGTGTGTGTGTGTGTGTATATATATATATATATATATATATGTGTGTGTGTGTGTGTGTATATATATAAATATATATATATAGACACACACACACACACGTACACACACTGCCTGAGCAAAAAAAAATAAAAAGTCATTTGAATTTAAATCAGCAAATACTTAACCAATGACTGGATTACTATTACAGCTCATGCTATGCAGCCATAAAGTCAGTTGAGTACCTGAATCTACTGAACGGCCAGATTAGATCAATGGATTTTTTTGACCGGACAGTGTGTGGCAAATTCTATTTGCTATTTTTACACATGTATAAATATCACAACCTACTAACAGAAATAAGGGATTACTTTTGAGTGACATGTCTCTTCATTTAGGACAAGACCAAACTTTTCAATACCTACCTCTCCAAGGGAGAGACAATCAGTAGACAGAGAGAGGTGAAATGAATGATGGGAAGGTGCAGACCAGCTGACACGCTTTGATTCCCCTCCCCTTGGGTGTCTCGCTGCGGAGTTCAGTTGCGGTCACGCGTAACACGCCATCGATGCATTTGTCATTAGCTCGAGTCAGAACGTCAACCTGGCAGTGAGGTGGACCCATCCACCCTCTCAGCCCTGGGTGACCTCATCTCCAAAGAGGCATGACGAGGCTAATTTACGGGAAGGTTTCTAGCTGCAAGTTTTGCGTCCCAGTCATTTGAGGCAGATTGTGCCTCTTCACGGTTACTTGCCATGGGGTCCTGGGGTATAAATTAGGCTCGTCTGTTGCCAGGCAGATATTTGCAGCAGGTCAGATGTCTGTCACAGGCCTCTTCTGTCCTCCTCTGTCCTTCAGGTTCCTGTCCAACACGTCCTTCATGGGGCTGACTGGCCCTGTCAAGGTCCAGCGCAACATCTCCCGTGTGCTCACATCCCAGCGCTTCCACATCTGGAGCCTGCGGCGTGACGCAGTGGGGCAGCCAGCCTGGGTGACAGTGGGCAGCTGGGAGGGCAGCCAGCTGCAGGTGGAGGAACAGGGCCTGTGGCCGGGGCCCTCGCAGCGACAGCAGGCGGTGGGGCAGGATCGGCGCAGGGATGGCCGTTGGGACGCCTCGGTGCCGGTGGCGGGCAGCCGGCTGCGTGTGGTCACACTGGTGGAGCACCCCTTTGTATTCACACGCGAGGTGGATGAGGACGGCAGCTGCCCTGCTGGGCAGCTATGCCTGGACCCACGCATCAACGACTCTGATGCTCTGGACCGCCTCTTCCGCGACCTGGAGCAGGGCAACAAGTCATCCATCCCCAAGGACATCCGCAAGTGCTGCTACGGCTACTGCATCGACCTGCTGGAGAAACTGGCTGAGGACATGCACTTCCAGTTCAATCTCTACATCGTGGGTGATGGCAAGTACGGGGCATGGAAGGGCGGGCGCTGGACAGGGCTGGTGGGCGACCTCCTGAGAGGGGCCGCTGATATGGCCGTCACCAGCTTCAGCATCAACTCTGCCCGCAGCCAGGTGATGGACTTCACCATCCCCTTCTTCTCCACCAGCCTGGGCATCCTGGTGCGCAGTAAGGACACCGCCGCCCCCATCGGCGCCTTCATGTGGCCCCTGCACTGGTCCATGTGGATGGGCATTTTCGTGTCACTACACATCACCGCACTTTTCCTCACGCTCTACGAGTGGAAGAGCCCCTTCGGCATGACACCACATGGCCGCAACCGCGTCAAGGTCTTCTCCTACTCCTCGGCCCTCAACCTGTGCTACGCCATCCTCTTCGGCAGGACGGTATCCAGCAAGACTCCCAAGTGCTGGACAGGCCGCTTCCTCATGAACCTCTGGGCCATCTTCTGCCTGCTGGTGCTCTCCAGCTACACGGCCAACCTGGCTGCCGTCATGGTAGGTGAGAAGACCTTCGAGGAGCTGTCTGGCATCCACGACGCCAAGGTCAGTGGCCCAACTGGGGACAGCCGGCATTTTATGTGCATCCTGTGTTTGTTATGTGTATATGTTGTAAGTTCTAACATTACTAATATGGCAGAGGTCAAAGTGACCAATGATGGCACTTTTGGCTCAGCGGGCTTCCTGTTTGGAAGGTTGCTGGTTCAAATTCCATGGCTGACAGAACAATGCTGCAGCAGGTGGCTGCTCATCTGAGTCCAGCACCATCTACTGTAGAAGCCCTGAGAAGTGCTGGTGTAAGGAGCTGCATCTTCGATTAGTGTTATGATCGAGTCCACCTTACCTGGGTTTGAGTCAAGACCATATCGCTAACAAATTGAGTCTGAGTCGAGACCGAGTCCAACAGTGGGGTCTGAGATAGTCTTAGATAGAACAGATGACAGAAAAACACCAGTTCAGTTCTGGACCATGTGTCTGAATTTTAAAACCAATCAATTAAAGGATTAACGAATACTTCAAATTTTATTTGTATAAAACTAACTAAGAAATAACTATTTTCATCTTATATGATCTTATATGATTTGTCAAACACAAGTGTAATAGAAACACCTCCACTGGATCCTGTAGTAATTATTAATTTCCCTTGTAACACTGTATCCTGTGGAACATATTTGGTTCTGATTTTAGAACCAAAGAATATACATAAAACTTAAGTTTCTTTCAATGGGTATTTAACAAACTTTTTATTAAACATTTTGTATTTTTTTAAAGTACACAATGTATATAAAGTGTGCACACAGTGTTCAGGGGCAGATATCTATGCTGATTGGTACTCTCCACATTGCAACATTGACAGATTGCTTTGATGAAGCACAAGTGCTGTGAACATTTTATGGCTTAAATGCACACAATGGGGGTTAAGACTCCTGTGTGCGAAAAATTGCTGGTCTGATTCCTGCTCCCAGCAGATCAGCTACACCACCATTAGGCCCTTGAGTAAGACCCTTAAACATAACTACTCCAGGGGTGCTGAACACTAACTAACCCGCCGATCTGCTCCCAAACTTCACTCTCACCTGTGTCTCTGTGGAGACCAAGGTGGGTGTTGTGAAAAAGGGAATTTCCGGCATAAGGATTATAATTCCAACAATAATAATAATGATAAGATTTTAGCTAGCTAGCTGGATAGCTATCACTTAGATTACTATGTAACATATTTTGATTGTGCACTTAGTCACGGTCTCTCAACAAATGAGTTTATGAGCACTGTGTACCTGTCTTTGTTTCCTTTCTAGATGTCGGTAGAAATTGGAGTAACAATTCACCTGAATACATGACAAAATTCAGTCCATTCATATGTGGACTCGAGGTTGGACTCCAGTACATGTCTGGATTCGAGTACCACAGCTCTGGTTTAGATGGACTGCTGGTCCTTTGCAGGGCAAATTGCTTTGCTGACAGCAGTTCAATGGAGATTTATTTCCATACACGTGAGCTGAAACTGCTGTATCTGTCCACAGCATGGATCCCTTGTACATGCAGCTTGATAGATGTGTGCTTCCTTTCTCAGTTAAAAACCTTTCGGGAAAATGAATTGCTGACCGTAAGATGTTTTCTGTCCGTGAAGTTGAAGAAGTCCTGTGAAGGACCTGCAGTCCGTCGCACTAGATGCAGATCAGCATGACCTTAAGTGTATAAAAGGCTACTGGAGGAAAATTATTCTGTTTACTGATGGTGGTCCAGTGCAGGTTTTTGTGCTCTTGGTCTGAAGCTGCCAAATGGGTCCACAGAATGACATGGGAGCCTTGGAGAACTTCTGCATCCTTCTAGTGAAGTTTGAAGGCTTTTTGTGAACCAGTAGCTCCCATGAAAACAGTGTACTGTTCTGTCACCTTATTTACATATAATGGGCAAACAGGAACACTTTCATATTGTTTAATGATGCAATTCACTGCAAGCCTGACAGTTACTAACCCATGATCATGAAACTGACATCTGCCACAATGAAAGTTATTTGTCATAAGTGTGAAAAGAGTAACTGGCTAGGTCCTAAATTCATCCATGTGTCCTTCACTAGGGATCTGAAAAACGTCATAAAACGAGCAGAATTCAGGATCTCTAAATGCTTTGGCATGTGGCTCCGTGGTTTAGGGCTTGGTACTTACAATAGAAGATTGCTGCTTCACACCCCATCATATGTTGAGCCCTTAAGCGAAGCCCTTAACCATAATTGATCCTTGGGCTGTCTGATCCTCGCTTGTGTCATTTCTGGATTTCTGCTAAATAAATAAATGTGAAATGGCCACCACTGCATGTTCAGCTTCATATCTGTGTTAAGAATCTCAGCCCAGTTTTCCAAACGCACAGCGTGGCTTTGGGGCTCATTATAATCCCCCCCCCCCCCAGCTTCACCACCCCTCGCATGGGTTCCGCTTCGGCACGGTGAGGGAGAGCAGCGCCGAAGACTACATGAAGAAGAGCTTCCCTGAGATGCACGAGTATATGAGGCGCTTCAACGAGCCGACCACACCTGATGGGGTCGCCACACTCAAGTAAGTGGGCCCAATCACGAGGCTCCGGCCAATCCAGGTTCTGGGGGGGGACGACGTCAGCAGTCTGTGGCATAGAAGTCCATAAATATATGTCTATATTTGACAGGGGTAAAGGATTATGTTTTAGCTCTCACACAATTAGCTATATGCTAAATGCCATCTGCCTAAGAAGAGAGTGTAACGCAGGACATTTTAACGGTGGGTACCGAGACTGATGCTCAGAGACACGGTGTGGTCTCCTGGCCCCCAGGAAGGTCTGCTCATTCAGAGATACGATGAGAACCTTGTCATGGCTTCAGAACCATGGCCAAGGCCAGTGGATGGCTGTGTGTTTGGGCTTTTCTTTGTCGAAAAGAAAGTGAAATAGAGGAAAACTACTGTACTATATCCTGGGAAAACGAGATTTTCCAAAATTTTCTGCTAACATTTATTCTGATTTTTCTTCAGTTTTTCTCAACATGTTTTGTACATGTATCCCTGTGTTTTTATCAGATTGGTTTCTTAGACAATTCTGGACTTTTCTGGATGGTTCCCCTGAGTTCCTTGGATAAACTTTAAAATGGCCAGAATTACAGAAGTCATATCAAGTATAAGTGGTATTTCATAATAACCTTGAATGAATTTCTGTGGTTAGGAGTGAGGCTGGTAGACCCCTTAGCTCACCACAAAGGGTTCATTGTGTATCAGCAGTCAGCTCCATTCTAAGCATCTCTGTGAATATTAATCCATTATGACTGAAGTGGTCTGCAGCAGAACAGAGGTCAGCAAAGTAATGAAGTAATCTGGTGCCCATGGAACATAATTTGCCATATTTGCCTTACCACTGGCTGTATTTACTTTTGTGATGTTTAATCCTTTCTAAAGTGTTAATTAACTGTCCTTGTTCCTGTAATCAAGCGTAAGTTCCCTCGAGAAATAATACGTGTTATTATCAGCCGAGTTGATGAAGTAGTGACAGATGTGTGTGCTCCACCCGCGAGCCGAAGACGGGGGATTCACGCTGACGTCTGACAGTGCCTCTCCCCACTGTGGTGAAGGTCAGATCCTCCCCAGCTCGACGCCTTCATCATGGACAAGGCGCTGCTGGACTACGAGGTTTCCATCGATGCTGACTGCAAGCTGCTGACTGTGGGGAAGCCGTTTGCCATCGAAGGTGAGGCCCGACATCTATATATATGTAGGGGTCTCGAGTTACACATTATTGCCAACAGAAACAGATGCTACTATCACCTCAATGACAAAATCAATAATAAGTACAGTGAAATAAGACAAATATGAAATTATTGCATAATGAATAATGAAAGGCATATGAAATGAAATTATCATCTGTGTCTCTAACAATGTTTATAGTTTGTATACTCTGCCCATTTTGTGCACTGATATCATGTCTGGTGTGGCCCCTCCCTGTCCTGATTAAGTGGGTATATACTGTATGTATATCACATGGGATTTAATACATACATTGTGTACTGTTATTTATGATTGAGTGAGAAGATGATGATTATTATTTAGAGTACATGATCAGGGTTATGGTTTAGGGTTAGGGTTCAGGGTTAGGCTTAAGGTTTGCGGCAGTAATTTAAGTATAAAATTTATGGTTAGGGTTTAATTTAGGGGTTTTTATCAATCAATTTTATTTTGTTCATTACGTTTTTAAGGATTATTTTCCTTGGTGAGGGTTTGTTATGGATTAAAATTTGAGTGTAGGGATTGGGTTTAGAATTAGGGTTAGGCTTTACAAGTTTTAGTTTAGGTTTAGGATTTCAGGTTAGAGTTCACAGTGAGGGTTCAATTTTATTGTTAAGGTCTGAGGTTATTGTTAGGATTTAGGGTATAGGATTAGTCAGGCTGTAATAGTACATGCATTTTTTTCGTGTATCATTTGGTACATCATTTTTGGTTTGGTCCACACAATGAATCAATGAATACATTTATTGACACAGGTGGAACCTAAATTCACAAGTAGATGTTCAACACAGAACACATTAAGGTAACTGTGACTGTGAGTTGGCTACGACTAAGATTGATCACAATTATAATCAACCATTTGGGAACATTTTGGTTTCGAAATAAATTATACCAGCACTGAACAGAGTAGTTCACAATATCAAAAGTGTCTTTTGGCTGTGTTCTACCAAACTTGAATGTTGCTGGAAACACATCCAACATGCTAACTCATTTGACATGGTATCATCCAAGTGTCCATATGACCGGAGCAAAGCAGAAACTGCATGTGCAAGTTTTTAACTTATATAACTTATACTGCCCACCATGTTGGCTGCCCTGACTACTCACACGCAACACGGTGGGCGCATACACACACATTATTTACAACAGGTAGCATTAAACGCTACACATGACATTACGGCACAATACATGACAAACACAAACACACCTGTTTATATTGTTTACACCTGGTATCGATCCAGCACGCTGCCACACAGCCCGATGGGCAACTCCCAGTGCCACAATATTTACTATTACAATGTGCAAATAAGCATCTCTAAGGTTTTGTCAACCAATGCATCACCTGTGGGTTACAGCTGCTCCTAATTGTGTTTGTGTCTGCAATTTTAATAATAGGTAAATTTTTTTGATTTAGTTTTCACTGCTGTACCAAAATTGCACCGAGCAGTGAACCCAAAACCCAGGTCTGTCCTGAACATACCCGTAAGGATAAGAGTTTTGTGTTTGGGATTGGGTTTAAGATTAAGGTTATGTTATACAGTAAGGTAAAGTAGGATAAGTATAGGGTGCTTTTCCACTGCACCGGGCACCATATTTACGTATGGTGCTGTCGATTCTTTACCTTCCATTTACTTCCGGTCAAGTACCAGTAACAGAAATTTCAGTACCTAAAGTGCCAAACCAGCCCGGGTACTTTTTCGATCCCTCGGTACTTTGGAGTGGGACTTCAAACCCTTTTTCTTGTGCATTGATTATGCAAATACCCTGCTTCTAAACACAATACGACTGCCGTCTTAGGAAAAAAGTTGCGAACTCAGAAAACAACAATAAACAAAGTAAAAAAAAATAAAAAAAAAGTAATACTAATGGATGCATGGACAAATGAAGAGACCCAAACGTAAACTGCGATCTGGTCGAAAGAACAACATCAGGATGGCATGACAAGAAGTAAAGTATTTTGTACAAAATACTAGGACAACACGGTATTATTTTTTGTGATTAAATATTGGACTATTTATAAAACAAAAAAGGAAGTTTAACATAAGTTTCTCACAAACACGTCTAAGAGTGATTTAACCAGCAATGATGAAAATGATTGTGTCAGAGAACGCATGCAGCGCTTATGCAAAAGCAACGGAGGTAAATTTTAAGCTGATTATTAAACATATATTAGATAATCCTAAAAAGGAATAATCATTAAAATTGCAAAGCTTGCTATATGTTTTTTTCCCTATGACAGAGTAAAAATGTTTTACCAAAACTTAAATTCCCTGCACTATATTGTCCATATAGTATGAAGGTTATAAAAAAGCCTGATCTTGGTCTCGCTGATTAACGATGAAAAGATTGCATGTGCATTACATGCGATGCTGGTATTAATATCACACATGTTCCAGCCCAATAATACACTACAGCCATTTTTCGAATTCCGTACAAAAATATCCTGCTTCATGTTGTGATGTCAAAACCAGTAACAGATTTTATTCCACAAAGAAGTAGGCCTGCCATACTTTTGGTAGTTTCTTTAAGTAAAGTGAAAGTGATTAATTGTCATTGTTGACACACCACAGCACAATAACAAAATGTGCCCTCTGCATTTAACCCTCATGTGACATTGTGACATAGCAGGGGGCAGCTAATTCAGTGCCTGGGGAGCAGTGCTTGGGGGCGGTACCTTGCTCAGGGTACCTCAGTGGTATCTTGCTGGTCAGGGATTCAGCAGCATTTCAGTCACAAGTGCGCATATACTGTATGTGAACTACTATAAGCATTTTATATACTATATTGTGTATATAGTGATCAGCTGTAGCATTAACATTACTGACAGGTGAAGTGAATAACATTTATCTCATTACAATAGCACATGTCAAGGGTGCCATTATATACTAGGCAAGTGAATAGTCAGTTCTTGAAGTTGGTATGTTGGAATCAGAGTGCGAATTACCCCTCCATAATTGGGGGGTACTGCCTTCATAACACTTCTATGACCACAGTGGCGACTGGCCC
>JAODJU010000033.1:68922-92240 GCA_026776725.1 Gnathonemus echidnorhynchus | reverse complement strand
GGGGCGGGCTGAGGGGGGGCGGGAATGGGGGCGTGAGGGCCCGTGTCTGCAGTGTGATTGCATCTTACCAACGAGGGCGAGAATGACGGTGAGCAGAGGGGCTGCTGGGAAGGCGATGGTCATGTTCATCTCCAGCATCTGCAGCAAGTCCACTGGGGGGGGGAGCAGAAAGGAGAGTATGGTGAGCAGCCCACCCACAGCGGGAACACACGGGCCTCCAGGAGGTGCCAACTCACCAATGAAGACGAAGATCTGGTGGTGCGAGTAGCGAAGAAGCATGGAGACGGACAGCGTCTGCGGGCAGGGAGATGGATGAGAGAGCAGCTGAAAGGCTCGGCACTGACTGAGCACAGCACCCTGCTCTCCAGCGTGGAGGAGGCCTTCACCCTTCCTACCTAAAGCTGGAGCGGGTAAAAACAAGGGGACGCCCCATCCCAGGCATCGCGAATGGAGGGGGCAAGTACTGCCTTCGCCTCAGTTTATACTGTGAGCTGATCCAATATTTCGCTGTGCCACAGTACAATGTGTTAGCTGTAGCAGCCATTGTAAAATAAGCATCAGACATCTGGTTCTTTCATAAACAAAACCAGCCACATCCAGTTAGCTGCTCAACTTCACTCAGCTTTATGTTATGGAAATACCACGATTCCTGACATCTAAACACGCAGAGTAGTATAGGTCCCCGGCAGGTTGGGTCTGAGGTGGCCAGTATGTGCCTGACTGAATTTATCAGGCTGCTGATAGGAAAAGAGCAAGCAAGGACGGCTCTTATGTGAGTGAAAGCCTAGGAGAGGCTCCTGGATACTCACGAAGATGACCATGATGACGAAGGCAGCCAAGTAGGAGGTGCGGGCCATCCACATGCTGACAAAGCGATAGTGCTCGCCAGAGACCACGTTCCTCAGGAACCCTGTGGGCACACGGTGGGCAGCCTTCTGTCAGCCAACACCCAGGGACACTGCAGACATAAGTTGGCCTACCAGGTCTATGCTTGACACCCACAAGCCACCGTGGGCATGCCTGGTATCAGCACACCTTTGTTTTCCTCGTTTTCAGCCAAGGCCTTCACGCTGGACATCAGGATGTCGTCATAACCCAGGAATTCATCCAGCAGGAAGCGGCTGAAGCCGTCGCCGAAACACAGGTCCTTCATGGGGTCTGAAAGGACAACCGCAGGAAGCGGCTCAGCACTGCTGGGGGGACACTGACAGGCTGTTCCAGCGCATAACCATCTGAAACTGACCTCATAATGGAAGATACCATCACAGTGCAGTTCGTCACCACCAACCTGCCCTGTTTTCTTAGCCCTGGCCAGGGGGTGCTGTACAGTCAACCTTACCTAGTGTGACCACCATGACAGGAATGTTGAGGCGCTGGCGCGTACTCTGGGACAGACGAAGGAAGCCATACTCCAGGGAGTACTCCACGATGTACTCTTCCTGCGGCCACACTGTGCGCACGGGGCGGGTGAGAGTGATATACCATGAACAAATATCAAAACACAGGCATCCACTGGAAATGTTTAAAAACAGCTGCTGAAAGCGAACTTTGTCCTACTGAAGGGGGGGGGGGGATGTTCCCCACGATCTGGCCATTTAAAAACACCGCAGGATACAGGTAGGGCTGTGCGATATCATATCGATATTATATCGCGCATGCGCAATAAACACCAGGGCTTCAGATGACAGACGGAGCATTTGGTCTGACGCCAGCTTTTCGGTGAAATACGGACAATAATTTACACCCACAATTTAAGCAGTTTAGTAGTATGGCTAAAATATTAATGAGGCTTTGTATGACATCCAAAAGTCATTATTAGCCCTAGATACAGGACAGTTCCCTTCCAGGAGGGGAAGCCTCCCAGCAAGGTGACCCACTGGCACTGCCACACTACGCCATTAGCGGACCTCCATGGTCATGTGCCACAGCCATTTAACGCACTCAGGTTTAATAGCACTTTTAAATCACATCACATATCAACTGAAGCGGAGTTACAGGAGGACGACAAAGAGGGACAGGCAAGAGAATGCCAGAGGAGGGGAGCCCAACAAAGACCAAGATTTCAGGGTCAAAACACCCCAAAAAGGGTGCAAGGGGTGCTGAGGAGGAACCCACAGGCACAGTGCCAGACAGGAGTGAAAGAGGCACCCAGGAAGAAGGGGAGGGCGAGTAAGGGAGAAACCGGAGGAGAAGGGAGGATGGCGGTTTACCTGCTCGCGTCAGCATCTCAATCTCGGAGACGGCGTCCCCCAGAGGCTGCATACCTTTAGTGGGAGCCGGGCTGAAGGAGAGGTCCTGCGTGTCGTTCAGCCCCAAGCCGGGGGTGCTGCCACGGCTCAGTGGGGGGTTCAGCCGGGGCTCCATGTCCAGCTCAAACTGCAGCAGACAAGGACAGGTCTGCCTCAGGGCTTTGGGCACATTATCTCACGAGGGCAAAAGGAACCCAGGCAGATGGAGCCATCATGTAATACAGAAAGCCCTCCTGAGAATGGATGTTCCTGACAGAAAAGTCCCGCAAGCACTAGGCAGCCTTCATCTGGTAACTCCTCTGCTAACCTGCACGGAGCTGTTGTCAAACATCTCCACACTCATCTCCTCCTCTTCCTCCTCCTCTTGGTGCAGGGCACCCAGCCCCGCGGCTTCACCTTCTGGCTCCTTTACGAGGCCCTGCAGGCTGTCGGCTTCGTAGAACTGCAGGAAGATAGGCGCACGGCTGGAGTTGCGCTGGATCTCCACACGCAGGATGCCATCGCGGGGCCACTTCTCCCTCACATGCTCCAGACAGTTGATGGGCGAGCGGGAGAAGGCGATGTGGATGTAGGCCAGGATGAAGAGCACAAAGAGCGCCTGTGACGAATGGGGGAAGACGGGTGGTCACATGGGAACCATCAGCATGACAACTGGTCAACAATGATTTAGTGTAGTCAATAAGGACACTGCAGGTCAAGGAGCACTCAGTAGGTGAGTCTATTGGTAAGACAAACATAGAACAGAGGAGACAGAGGGATGTGTATTTCCCACAGCAGGTTAGGGTGCAGGCAGATTTCAGGCAGCTATAGCAAAAAGAGGTCAAAAGAGGGTCACCCAGGTGGGAGGAAGAAACAGGATAGGAAAAGTGACAAGAGGGTTTACGCCCAGACGTATGCGGCAATCGAGCGGCAGCACAACAGCTCATTGCTGTCCTCTAACATAACGCGAACTTCAGGCTTGGTATGGGCTATATTTCTGAAATGTGACAGGAATCAAATCTGCATTACTGATACAATTTTAATACAGATGGTTGGCTTTCAAATTTTATGGAAATGACCAAGCAACCTCATCCAATTAACCATTCCTTTCCATAACCGCTTAACCAGAACAGGGGCAGGGCAATTAACCATTTCCAAATCTATAAAGCAGGGATTCCCAACCGACAGTCCAGTTCGGTATTCAACTGGGCCAGAGAATGCTGGTGGTTGGGCAGAGGGGTTAATTAATTTCCAAAAATAAACTATATATCTCACTGATAGTGAATAGGGATGATATTACTGTTACTGTCGTGGAAACCAAAATATTGACGTATCTGTGATTTGTTAGTTAGCAAACAAGCTATGATGATGTTTTCCTATTAACTGTGTGTAATACTTCAGTGCATGAATTTTTCGCATAACATAACATATGTTGGTCATCAAAGGGATGGGATCCCTTCAGGAGCCAGCTTTTTATAACATCCATCTTTTCCTCCACATGTTCAACTAAGGCTGTGTTCACAGACTCCAACCTTCCATTATCACCCACAAATTTATCATAATTACAAACCCTAACATCACTCGGATGTTTTGTTTGCGATAACTTGCTTATAATATCTTATTAGTCAACATGCAGTATAATAATAGCAGATATGTAATGAATTTGTTGGCTAACTACCTGTCAGGACATATTGTAAAAGAAACTAGACCTAAACTGAATCAGCAGTATTAAAAATGTATACTGTCATATGCCGAGTTGGAACATGAATAATGATTGAGAGGAGATCCTGTCAGTTACTGGTCATCTGGGAGTTCCATCAGCATTCCTTTAGAAATGATCACCCATCGGCTTTGGATAATGACTAAGGAGCTTAGAATGAGACATATCATCCTGCCTACAGCTACAGAGAAGGGTCAATCCTTACCAAGGCTACAATTTCCTAAAAGGGGGCGGGGAGAGCAAAACACAACAATAGCACATTTTCTACATGGGTTTCGCTCTGATGAAATGCTGCGATGATGTCATTGCGATGATAGGTGTAAGTGGAAGGGTCTACGCATGTAAACTGCAAAACAACAAGCTAGTTGTTGTTTGTGGCTTCAGGCAAGAAAGGTTCACTTTTTTATTTGAGACCTCACACAGGTAGACCACCACCAGCCTTCCTGGAAAGGATCCCGCCCCCAGGTGACCAGGATCGAAGTCATTATCAAGCTGCAGCGCGGCTCCCGGCTTCTCCCCTGACAGCCAGTAAGCGCTCTCAGCCGACAGGGTACGTTCCATCAAACGTGTGAGAGCCTCCCTTCTCTATCACTCTGCCACAGAAAAGCCAGGGAATCTCAGCCCTGCCCTGTCGATACACTAATCCTTAGCAGATGAAATGCTTTATTTAAAATATGTGGTCATTCACATACTTTCTTGTGACCGATTCCATATTTTACATGTAAATACAACAGTTTAAAGGAAGACAGACTGATTCTGGTAAGTGACTATCAGACCACTGTTGCTCTGCACTTGAGCATTATTTAAAAACATTACATTACTGCAAAGGACACCAGACCCCTGCCTGCATAAAGAACTATTTCTACACCAAATATGTATGGGTGTGACAATTTTTTTTTAATATTCTTAAATATTTGTTAATACACACAGATAAGTAAACAATGCAGGCTTTAAAAGGCTGAACAGGCATTCACAAGCAGTTAGAGGGATTATGTAGGGCAGGGATATGGTAAAATTATGGGATTTTTATGCTAAAATTAAAATAATACACCACACTAAGGTCCTGTCACGCAAATCCTACCTTTAAGAGGACAAGGAACTCAAAGATCCTCCTGAAAGACGGTGGGAAGAGCCTGGCGTAGGTCACAGCCATCTTAAAGAAGAGTGCGTGGAACAGCCGGTCCCGCACGTTGATCAGGGGGTTCTGGTTGATGTTCTGGTTCCGTATTCGGTTCGGCCCAGCGTTGTTATTGTTTAGCGGGTTGTTGTTGTTCCCGTTGCCCTGATTTTCTGACATCTTGGTGGCGGGTACGACGCAGTTACTTATAACTTACTATATCTCCCACTCACAGAGAACTAGGTGCGGTTGATAACTAGCCGGCCAGCTTGCCAGATTATTGGTCAGTAGTGGCATCAACAGAAATCCACCCAGTGTTTCAAAAATGTAATGAAAATAATCTTTCCACCACGCGCGATTAACCAAACCTACTCAGTGATATCAATCCCTAAGACAAATAGCTTCAACCTAACAGACAGACCAGGCAAAATAGACTAAAGAGTAACAGGCCGCCTCGGGATCACGTTTTGACAGTGATGTTCGGGGATGAAGGACTAAAGATCGCTTTTATAAGACCCCCCCGAATACGCTCCCTTGCGAGTTGGCCCCATGTCGTGGCCTGTTAATCGTAAACCCTTCACACATCCCGTCTCGGCGACATAAGATGTCAAGCGCCCCCCTCAATAAGGTATATAATGCCCTGTAAAAGCATTTTAAAACCATGAGGTGGGTTTGACTTTATTCATTATTATGCGGTCAACACATGTGGCTAACTCCGCTTAGCCTGGCTATAAACTACAGCTGATGGTCGGCTACCGCCTAATTAGCTACCGAGCGGGCTAATGTTGAGCTCTGATTGAATGTATAGCCGCCCGGTTCCTAAAACTGTATTTACAGCAGAAACTTCTCTCCAGTGTCCAGATGTACAGCGCCTCGACACGATGTATTTCACCAGAGAAAGCGCCTCACACACTAATACTTTCACCGAATGTTATAGTTACGGCCATTTCCTCAGCGTCTCTGCTCCCACTGCCAGCTGAAATATCATAGTGCAAGACGAGACGCAAGACCGAGAGCCAAGGAAAACACGATGAACTATAGCTATGGAGGCATAGCGCCCCCTGTCGTTCGGATGTCCACAGACACTTCTGTGGATTTTTATGCTTCGGACCCCTGTTTTTTGCATGTCACAAATACTTTAAATTAAACTACTTTTTCAAAACCATTCAAAATGCCTTTTAATAATTTTTGAGTTGTTGTTAAATATGTACGTATAATAAGTTTTTTTCGATAATGTGATTCATACTTTAATTTGATAATGTGATTTATACTGTGACGCTTGGCTGACCGAGGCATTGGGGTAGCGACGGAAGACGAGTGGAGACTCATAAAGTTGCTCTTCAATGTACAGTAATTAATAGGACCGCGCAGTAAGCAACAATACACAGAGGCAAGAATGACAGGCAAATAATGTTAGCCCAACAATGCCTCTACTTCCTCAGGAGACTGAGGAAAGCGCGGATGTCCCCCACAACCCTGTGCAGATTCTACAGGTGCATCACATCCTGGTACAGCAACTGCTCAGTTCAGGACAAGAGAGCTCTGCAGCGTGTGGTGAACGCAGCACAGAAGATCATGGGCACACAGCTCTGTGCGATTCATGACATCCACACTACACGCTGTCTCAGGAAAGTGAACCATATCAGGCGGGACCCCAGCCACCCTGCACTGTCACTTTTCACCCTCCTCCCATCTGGGAAGCGACTGAAGTCCATTCGGACGCGCACCTCCAGGTTCAGGAACAGTATCTACCCAACCGCAATCAGACTCATGAACAATCAGTAACCTTGTGTCACCTCCACTGCTACCCACACATATACTTCTGCCACTATCTCTATTTATCCCTAGGATTCTGGTCTTATTTATTTACTTATTTATATTCACTTCATCATTACATTCACTTATTTATTGTGTTTTTTTTGTTGTCTTGTCTATGTTCACTGTTTGCAGGGGCACATGCAAGTAAGCATTTCATTGTACATGGTACTCGTATTTGTACTTATGACAATAAAAGAATTGAATTTAATTAATGTCATGAGGTTACACACCAGAGGGGAAGGCTCACATACGGTAGGGTAATTATACAACACTAGAGCATGTCAGGATTACACATATGACACAGGTAATGGTACACGCGCCACTTGGGAGCAAAAGTAACCACACTAACAAATACATACAAGGGCTATTTACAGGACATACAAAGGGCTATATACAGGGCCCACCAGCATGCCGAGATACTCAATCCCCACTGATGCTATAATACTTTAAAATAAACATAAATCTCTGTAATCAGGGATGGACAGCATATACCAGCATTACACACACACACACACATATATATATATATATATATATATATATATATATTTTAAATAAAACACTAAAATACAAAAATACTTAATGTTACTGTATACTTGTTACGTGAGATGGAGTATATCAAGAGAATATAAGTTTAGTTGTGGAATGAAGGCCCTTTCGGGCACATGTCTGTTCTATGTATATGGTTTTTAGAAGAGCAAATTTCCAAAATTTACTCCACCCATTTTCACTGTTTATGAGTTAAGACTACCAATGACCTAAAGTCAGACTTCTTCGTATGTTTAGCATTTGGAACCAAAACTCACACAGTCCTCATGTACTTCAACAAAGAACTTTCTTTAGTTTCCAAAATTCCACAGAAATCTTCTACACAACGTATCCATTGGGCTGAGTTTGTAAAAATATGCTAATTAATTGTTTGTCTTTATATTGTAGAAAGAACATATGTAAACTCCCCAATCCTGGAAGTGTGAAAAATAAGTTAAATTCTTGACCTGTAATATTTAGTAGTATATTATATACAGATTTTATGTGTTTTTATGTGCTGATTTTACTTTTGTAGCACTTTGAGATTTGTTTTAATGAAAAGTGCATTAGAAATAAAATTTATTATTATAATTATTATTATTATTATTATTATTATTATTATTATTATCTCGATGTGCATAACCCTCTATTTACGAAAAGACTATAATCAAAAAAATGAAGCCGACATCCTTCCACATTAACAGGCACAGCGAAGGACACCTAAGGGGCCTAACCGAGGTCCTGATAATTTGAACTTTTTTTTTTTTTGAACTGGAAGATGAAGATAATGGTAAGACTGAATTAATTCAAATATATATGTATATAACCGTATTACTACCCGAGTCATATGTATTTTTAAATTGACACCCTGGTTAATACGTTTTTTTCGTCAATTGTTAGTGATGAGGTTAAATACTGTCGCTGTGTTCAGTGTTTAGTTATGTACTGATAAGTAACCAGTTACATAGCAATACGATTGAGTATTGTATTCCTTCCTTTTTTTTACAACACGAATACATTAAATAAATTAGGGAGATGGTCTTATTGACATAAAGTATGCAAGATTTCTAAAATGAAGTACGACCTTTGAAAATTTGGTTTGCAGGTACAGCGGACGCAAGCTACATGTATCAGGATTTAGATGGCCAACATAAATACGGAAATATAAAAACGCGACACTACCTGAGTAGAGAACTTGAAAGATGGATGTCGCTTATGTGTGCGAGTGGGAGAAGAGACCGAAAAGCAACCATTGTCCCTCTATCCCTCTGGTTTGCGCGTGGTCATGCAGAAATCTCATTGCCTTCACCACCGATCTCAAAAACGAAGAAGATGAGAAAGGTAGCGTTAACATTTTACTCATGTTGTGTGTAGGGTATGGACTTGTTTACTATATTGTCAACTATACTTATATATGATCATTGAATGAGCATCTAGGATATGTTGTTCAACAGCAAGAATAACAAACCTCTTTTGGTATACCCGTACCGAGATTGCAACTATTTGTAAAGTGGAGTAATGTGATTACTTAAAATGCGGTGCGAATTATGTCGTGCAGTTTGTATTTTCTGTATGTGAAATAGTATTTTCTTTGCCAGGAGTTGTCATACTTCAGTGACTAACCTGTCATTGGAGCTTATAATAAACATTGCCATTATCCAAGATATCAAAAAGAGAGTTTAATATGCAGTGGCTTATTAAACAAAATTTAAAACTTAATTTCTCTTTCTGCTTTAGATCTTAGCCATATGATCCACATTATTGACACAGAACACCCTTGGGATGTATACTCTATAAATTCAGGTCACACAGAAATCATCTCATGTCTCGAATGGGACCAGTCAGGTGAGTGTGTTCAGATGTTTTTTAAAATACATCCTGCCCAATGGTTGCTCGATCACCCACTTGGTGAATCCCTTTTTGCCTGCTGCAGGTTCCAGGCTGCTGTCCGCAGATGGAGACGGGCAGATCAAGTGCTGGGGGATGACGGAGCACCTGGTAAACAGCTGGGAGTGTACCATGGGCAGCGCAGTGGAGGGAGACCCAATTGTGGCCCTGTCCTGGCTGCACAATGGTGTCAAGCTGGCTCTGCATGTTGAAAAGGTGGGAGAGGAGGCCTTTTTGATTCAGCCACTAGACTGTGTGGGAGGTGGCAGTGTGTAGCACACTATGATGTTGTGGACAATCATTGTGAAATGAAGTGGTTTTTATATTACTTTCACTTTTATTGCAGTCTGGCTCCACCAACTTTGGGGAGAAGTTCTCCCGGGTGAAGTTCTCACCGTCCCTGACACTGTTTGGCGGGAAGCCGATGGAGGGCTGGCTGGCGGTGACCGTGAGTGGGTTGGTGACGGTGTCACTGCTGAAGCCCAGCGGTGCCCTGCTGACGGCCAGCGAGAGCCTGTGTCGGCTGCGGGGCCGTGTAGCACTGGCCGACATCGCCTTCACCAGTGGCGGCAACATCGTGGTGGCGGCAGCAGACGGGAGTAGCTCCTCCCCGGTGCAGTTCTTCAAGGTGTGCGTCAGCGTTGTCAGTGAGAAGTGCCGCATTGACACGGAGCTGCTGCCCTCGCTATTCATGCGGCTCACCATCGACGCCGTGCGGCGGGAGAAGTATCCCGCCGTCACTCACCTCAAGTTCCTCACACGGGAGAACTCGGAGCAGGTGAGGCTCTACAACGGGGCTGAAGTGCTGGATGATGGATATACAGTGCTGGGCAGGGTTCTGCTAATCTGCTAACCACTAATTAACAATGCTGACTTTTTTGTTAGCTGACTAGCATTTCTGCTAACTAAGTCCTAAAATTATACATATTTGTTCCGGTCTGTTGTGAGTGTGTCTGCAACAGTATATCTGGCACACTGTTGGCTGACTATGTGTAAACACAAGATGTGATTGGTTGATAACTTGTCGTATTTTAGGTAGTCTGGGCTAAATGTAAGTGAACAAAAAAAAGTTCATTTAAACTGGGGAACCTGAACTAAGCAGAGAACTGCGGTGGAGTAAAACAAGTGAAAACTGGGTTAAATTCTTTTAATTCAAGCAGAGTGATCAGTGTAGCTGTTTTGCCAGCAGGAATTATTGGTACATCGGTACACGTTTGGTACATCATTTTCAGTTTGGTACACAGTGAAACAAATGAACACATTTCTTGACAGCAGCATAAGTTCCAAAAAAACATTGTTAATTCTGGTTGTGGGTTTGCTGCAGCTAGTCCTGGTTACAGTCCATCATTTTCAGAATAGTATTTGCGGTTTTAATAATAATCTCAGAACAAATTTCCTTGCTGTACCGAAATTGCACCAAATTGTGCACCCAAAACCCAGGTTTGTATCAAGCTGTGAATTTTGTGAACTATTACATCCCAATACTAAATATGAAAAATTGTGAAAATGGCTACTTAGTTTACACAGCTACTTCCTCTTCTCTTTCACATCACAAGGAAACTGGTAGAAGGAGAATTATTTCATTTCTTGGTTTCAGATTGATATTTGCATAACCAATTGACAGCAAATACGTTTGCACGTCCCACCCCAAAGTACCAAAGAAGTACCCCAGCTGATTTGTGCTCGACCGGAAGTCAATGGAAAAGCGCCCTTTAACAGCTTTAAGCTATTAGTTGAGTTCTCCCCAAATGAGCTTGATGGGCCAAATGGCTTCCTCTCGTTTGTAAATTTTTTATGTTCTTATGTCCTGGGGGGGGTATCATTGTTTAGAATCCTGTGACCCTGCGTCACCATGCTTGGGGGCTGTGATTCTTGCCCTGTTCTGCATGTGTGTTTTCTGTGGTTTCCCTCGACGTCCCAAGACGGTGAGTTGTGGGAGTGAAGTGCGTGCGTGTGCGTGTGTGTGCATGTGTGTGTATACCCGTTAGACTGAGTGTCCCCTGCTCTGTGCCCTCAGCTTCCCGGGACAGACTCCAGGCCCCCTGTGAACCTGTATGGGATGAGAGGTTATGTAAGCTGTAAAGCTCAGCAGTGTTTTCCTGTAGATGGTGTAATATTTGAGCCTGACGTTTCCCAGCTCCGGTTCGCCTCAAGCCTGACGTTTCCCCTCTCCGGTTCACCTCGAGCCTGACGTTTCCCTACTCTGTCTTTCCTCAAGGTTTTGCTGTGCGCTTCCAGTCAGATGGGCAGCATCGTTGAATGCTGGTCATTGCGGAAAGAGGGCCTTCCTGTCAATAACATCTTCCAGCACCGCTCGCCTGTGGGTGAGTCACCGTGCAGGGTGTCAGCCTGACTCCACCCCCCTAAGGCTCCGTCGGGCAGTGCTATCTCCATCTCCTCCTTTCTCAGGCTTCATTAACACAACTTGCAGTGCTTTTTCATAAATCCCTGCCCCTCATCTTTCCTCCACCGTCTGCAGTGGGAGAGAAGCAACCGACTATCCTGAAATGGCGCATCCTCTCTGCCACCAACGACCTGGACCGCGTGTCAGCCATTGCTCTGCCGAAGCTGCCCATCTCCATCTCCAACACCGACCTCAAGGTGGCATCCGACACCAAGTTCTGCCCGGGCCTTGGTATGATGTCCTTTTCCATGCCCCTAAAAGCCAGGCCATGATTCATTTTTCCATGTGCGCTTACCGTCCGTGCACATGGTGAATGACATAAATTTCCTCATCTGGTGTGTGCTGGTGTGTTAGGAAAATGACTAGGTGTTTACAGTAGGTAGCAGCACTGACTTGCATACTGTCCAGACTAGGGCTGCACAATATATCACTTTAGCATCGTTATCACGATGTACACGTGCACATGGCTAGTGTCTCGCAATGAGATCTGGTAACAAAAACAGAAAAAACAGCTGCTCCACTGAAGGTTGGGCTGCACAGTATCACATCACAATTATCTGAAATATCTGTGCTTAATATTGTGCTATCTATAAAAGAAAAAAAGGATGAAATTTACCCAAAATAAACTATAGCCAAACAGAACTTATCTTTGTGTCAAATAAGTTGCCGGTGTTGCCGAGCGTTGTGCCAACAGACACAAATCCGTGCCGACAAATGAAATGTGATTACAGGGCTTTAGATGACGGGCGGAAAAAAACTGTCCAGATGCTGGCTTTTCAGTGTGATACAGATGTTTACTTACACTCAGAATTTGATAAGCAGATTAGTAGTATGCCTAAAATATTAATGTGAGGTGTATTGTGACACCCAAAAGTTAGTAATGTATAAATGTAATGTATAAATTAGGCGTATCATTATGTTTAGTAAACATGTTGGACTTTAAACTGCAAAAGTACCGCCACAACACCAACGTCCTTTTACTTAGTTTATCCGCATTATCGTCTCTTTTAGAGGGTTTTATGGCTGCTAACTACTCTGCTGTCCCTGCTGCCCTCTGTGGCCTGAGCAGGTCTGGCGCTGGCCTTCCACGACGGCAGCATCCAGATCCTGCACCGCCTCTCCCTGCACACAATGGGTGTCTTCTACGGCCCAGCCTCCTGTGGGCCCTCGCAGCGTGTGGGCGAGGAGTCTGCCATCAAGCGGCAGCGCGCCCCTGGCCCCGCTGCCCACTTCAAAGCCCTGCAGTTCTCCTGGACCTCGCTGGCACTGGTCGGGATCGACAACCACGGCAAGGTACAGCTCATCTCCTCGGTTTGTCTGTTTGAGTCCATACCCACAATGCCTTGCATGCTGGGGTAGGCATGTCATTGGCACGGTCTGCCCTTGGGGAGAATACAGCAGGTGTCCTGAACCCACCAGCAGATATCTGAAGGCAGTATGGTCACACAGAGTAAAACTCAAACGAAATGGGTTTTTTGTACTTCCTAATTATTAATTAAGGACCCGAATGATCTCTATTAAATAATTACCTGATTAAGAATCATGAAGAACTGATCGCCTTTTTTGCTGTGATACATTTCCCTTCCTCCTGACCATCCTCAGCTGCACATGATTCGCGTGTCACCATCCATGGGGCAGATGCTGGATATGAATACGCTCCTGCGCCACCTGCTGTTCCTGCTGGAGTACTGCATGGTGACGGGCTACGACTGGTGGGACGTATTGCTGCACGTGCAGCCAGGGATGGTGCACAACCTGGTGGAGAAGCTGCATGAGGAGTACATGCGTCAGAACCAGGCCCTTCAGCAGGTATGCGGAGGCGAGGCTTATAGGTATGGATGGGGTTTGTGAATGTGGGGGCTGTTAAATGGCTGTAAGAGGAGGTCAGTCTGCCTCCTCTTGGCTACCATTGCGGATCTCATTACGGACAACGGCTGTAAGTACCCGCACACAGGCTTTTTTTGATAGGCCAGGATTCCGATGGTGTTTAACCATCACATTGATATACAGGCAGCTTCTCAACTTGTGTAAAAATCGCTTAAGTATATCCTGAATTGTGCAAAAAGTATCCAAGATACATAGTTTGCCTGAGTGCTAATGCAAAAAGGTATTATGAATGAAGTAGATGGAATAGAAATTATAATTATATATTTTTAATTTATATGGTTTGTGCTCCTGTGTACTTTTGGCTGGTGATTTTGGTATAAGACAGTGGGGTGCAGTCTTTTCTCAGTGAGAGCTACTTTTACAAATAAAATACTCTAGTCAGAATCAGAATCAGAATTGGGGTTTATTGCCAAGTACATTTACACATACAAGGAAGCTACCAATTTTCAATGATATATTTTGCCGATTGAGGAGGGATCCCCACGGTATATTTTGCCGAGTTTGGGGGATAGAGGTTTGGGCCCCACTACTGTAAGGTGCCTTGAATGGCGGGAGGTCATATTATCATTAAATAGGCATTATGGGACGGATTATTTATGTAGCAGGACAGCTCAATAGGTGGGCCTGATCGTCACAGGTTTCCTCACACTGACGGGGCTGTGGGCGCCCCCTGCAGGTGCTGTCGACCCGTATTGTGGCCGTCAAGGCGTCCCTCTGTAAGCTGTCCTCCGCCACGGCAGCGCGTGCCTGCGACTTCCACGCCAAGCTGCTCCTCATCGCCATTAGCTCCACGCTCAAATCGCTGCTGCGGCCGCACCTGCTCAATACGCCGGACAAGACGCCCGGCGACCGGCTGGCTGAGATCTGCGCCAAGAACACGGACATGGGTAAGGGGCCGCCGGAGACCCCACAGCTCCTCCTCTGCCTTAGTCTCTATGTGCATTTGTAACCACACCTCCACCCCCCACATGCCTCTGGTTGGTGACTTTCTGTGACGAGGTGGAGTTAAAGCGTCACCCCCCGCCCCCTATCACAAAACGTGCCCCATATTCAACTCCGATCTCACAGTTGACCTAACAAAAGCCACAATACAAACAAAGCAGCATTCAGTAAGTCAGACTAGAAACCGGCATGTGGCTGAATTAAAAGCCCGTTAGCAGGACATGGGTTCTAATCCTGTGGCAGCCCTGACTCCCCCTACAGGACATAACCCTCTGCTGATGTCACAGCGGCTAAATGGGTCGGACCCAGAGAACCAGGCTGTGAGACTCAGCAGCCGCTACAGAATTCCCTCTGCAGCATAAAGTCAATTTTACACTCTGCAGAGAGTCTGAGTCTCGTACTGCGAGGGAAACATGCCGAACTTGCTGTCAGGGTGGTCAGCAGGGGGCAGCCCAGCCCTGAAGTCCCACGGCCCTGTGTGTTGAGGAGCATGCTCACGGTGTCCCGGCATCGCCGTGGGGGCGGCACTGCTGTTGGAGAGACAAGTAAACATGTAAACAGTGGCAGAAATGCAGAAAGTCAACAAAATAATATGCTTGTAACAGCATATGGGCATCAGGCTGGCTCAACTAGCAGCTCAGACGTGATGTGGGTTTGAATCCTGTGTCTCTGCGTCGGTCTGTGTTTGTGTCTTTGTCTGTGTTTGTGTCTTTGTCTGTGTTTGTGTCTTTGTCTGTGTTTGTGTCTTTGTTTGCACACCCTGCAGTGGACAGGCACCCCCCCCCAATCCCATCCCATCCCAGATATCCAGCAGTAAGATTGATGCTTGAGTATTGAGCACTGAGTGTCTCATGCCTCTAAAAACAGATCTGAGGTGATTTTTGTACAGTGATGTTTCCAGCAGCTCTGGGCTGCAGTGATCACACACTGCAGCATCCTCTTCCTCACGCATCTCCTGCATCTTCACCCCCCCCAGATATTGACAAGGTGATGATCAACCTAAAGACAGAGGAATTTGTACTGGACGCTTCCACACTGCAGAGCCTGCAGCAACTCATCCAGTGGGTGGGGGACTTTGTGCTTTATCTGCTGGCCAACCTGCCAAACCAGGTGAGGCTTCGTGCCCGTCAACGTAAATGAATATCGTCACAGAGTGCGACCCCACACTGGGGGACTGGTGCGGCTTACAGACTGAATTATTGCTGCCTTTGCCAGTGATCTGACCCTGTTAGCCACAAGTAATGGCTCCATGGTATACCCCCCCCCCCGTGTCACAGGTTTGTTTAACTTAAGGCCAGTTCATTCATGTGGGCACTGCATGGGCTTGAATGCGATTTCCTCCACCATGCCTGAATTCATCTTTAAAAACATCCTGTAATACTAAACTTAGAGACCCCGAAGTCCATCTAGAACTCCCTTGTCAGAAAAACTGAACCCCAGAATTTAGGAGCTACATTCCCCTGTAGTTTCACCTCCAGGAGCAGCTTAGTTCAAACCAATCTTTAATTTAAGCACAAGCCATCTGCTTGATATTTCATATCTACAGTATTAGAATTTATTTTATCCATTACAATGTAATCCTGGTATTGTATTAGTAGTAACAGTTTCAAGTCATAAACCAAGACAAAACCAATGGATCCTGCTAAACGGCCCTCATCTTAATGACGCCAGCCACACTGCAGTCTGCCCTGATCTTTCCTAAACTTTACAAACATATTTAAAAGTAATGCCTGTGTGTCCACCACAATTTCTAGCTGAAACTGTCAAAAGGCCAGAAAACGTGTTTATCTGGGTCACCGAGGCCAATATTAACTACACATTAATTTACACCGGGCTGATTACTATTGGCTATACCAGATCTTCAGAAGCAGCCGCTGTCTCCCTCACACAAACCGAAATCTGACGGCTCAAGTCTCTCAAATATACAGGGGTGAAGGTTCTTGAAAGGAGGGCAGGTGGAGATATATGGGGGCATCGTGCTCAAGAACTACCACACCAAGCTGCCCGCGCTGGTCAACGGCGCCATCTGCAGCACGCTGAGGAAGAGCGGCACCCCCGTGCCGGCCAGCCTGACCGCAGCCGACGTGTTCTTCAGAGAGGTGGGGGAGGCATCGGCTTGCACACACAACGGCGTTTTTAAACCCTGCTGTAAATATACAGCGTGTCTGTCTGCGTGTGGGTCCATTGGCAGGTGTCTCAGGTCTCCTCGATCTTCGAGAGCCTCCTGGAGGAGGAGGAGAGGACACTGAGGGAGTACCCCGTCGACTCCGTGGAGTGGGCGGAGGTCGTGGTCAACGTCAACAACATCATCAAGGTACGCGGCAGCTCTGTCAGGGATCGCAGAATCCGTGTGTGGAAATGGTTCACATCACAGTCCCATTCTGAAAGTGTTGGTCCCCGTCTCCCACCATAAGAATGCTGCCATGTGTGGGAGACTTTATCTGCCCGCCATTCGTGGCTTAACGCTTCTGCTGAATTCGGCACTTGTCCGAAAGCTGTCGATATTTTTCTTCATTTTTTTCCCCCTTGCTCTTCTGTTGTGATGAAAAACAAAGCAGGCATTAAGCTTATATCAAAAACTGTCTATAGTCTGGAAAGTGACCCTAGGTAAATTTGTTTAAAAAAAAAAAAATTTTACTTAAGTTTTATAAATAGGTTAGACAACACCAGTTTGTTTTTTGCATGGGGTGCTGGTCTTGTGAACACAGTAACTCTACACTCTCTTTTTCAAACTTCACAGACATGTTTTAGGGGTGACACACTGGTACTGATCAGATTTTGAGACAAATTGCACCAAAATTAAAGCCCTGAATAGTGTTAGCAAAGAGAATGCCAGCCTCAGACACTTGATCTTGTTACTGCGATAACTCAAAAAGTGTTTGACAGATTTTTGTCAGCCTTTGTAGGCAGATTGTATAAGTGAATATCTGGACCTCTTCTTATTTTCAAATTGCATCAAAACTAAAGTAACACCACTGCAGCGAAGGAAAGAGTTACTGGTGAATACACTTGTTCAGATGAACAGGGTAATTTGATACTGGAAGCCGAAACTGGATCTTATGATCTCCTCCCTGATCAGGACATGCTTCAAGCTGCTACCAGCTACAGAGAAACCAAAGCCTCTCTGTACCGAGGCCCGGAAGACGGCAGATCCGAGCCGGAGTACATTCCCTGGACGGGTAGGGCACGTGCCGGGTATCTGCTGAGCATCATAATCGCGGTGTTTCTCTTTGGGGGGGGTGTCCTTAGGTTACAGCACCAGCATCCAACATTCAGACCTGTTTAGTTCTCCTAAATGTTCCTGTCCTTGCCGAGGGTGTTTCTTGCTCTTGTTTCTTCTCCCGAAAGCCATCCTTTAATTCTCTCCATCCTCGTGGTTTCGTTCTCAGCCTCCAGTGGTCCTGGGGGTGTGCGCACGGTTATCGCCCAGCAGCACGAGGTGATCGTGAAGACGGTGTACCCGCACGTGGACACGCAGCTGCGCAGCACCTTGAATGAGCAGCTGGTGGCGCTGCTCGATTCTTACCTGGGCACCTACGTGGCCCAGCTGACCTCGCTGAACCGGGCCAGCCAGCAGGAGCGATACAGAGGCTTGGAGATGGAGTACATGCAGAAACGGGCCGAGCTACTGACTCCGCTTTGTAAGTCTCCCCCTCAGTGCCTCAGACACTCTCAATCTCCTGTCGAGTTTATATTTTATTTATCTTTACATTTTATTTTACTACATTTCATTCTTATCTTCTTATTTTTATTTTTGTATTCTATTTTATTCTTAATAGGTCGGGCACTGCAAATACATTTCACTGCATGTTGTACTCTGTGTGATTGTGTATGTGACAAATAAAGAATTTGAATTTGAGACACTGGACATTTGGAGCCTGTAGCTGGCACTGGAGCTGATGGTCAGGTCTCTTTCCTGTCCTGTCTCGCCTCAGTGGAGTTGGGTCAGTACCAGTGGGTGGCGGTCCTCGCAGAGAAGTACTGCGACTTCGACATCCTGGTGCAGATGTGCGAGCAGACTGACAACCAGAGCCGGCTACAGCGCTACATGACCAAGTTCGCAGACCAGGTGCACTGGCTTCATGCCATATTTACACAAAAAAGACCACAAGCTGTTTTCTTTTACCTAGTGTATAGTTATTACCAGCACTTAGCGGAGTAGCTGTTCAAAGCGGTGTGATAGTCTGTGTGATTTCGGAAGTGTGGCTTTTGATTGGCAGGGTATAAAGTAATAGGTCTACTCAAGCCAGTTACTGGAATCATTCAACATGAATGTGTAATCTCTGTGTCAGCAAGCTGAATTTAGATTTCTTGGTTTTATGCAGTGGTGCTTGAAAGTTAGTGAACCCTTCAGAAGTTTCCATATTCCTGTATAAATATGACTTTAAAACATCATAAGATTTTCACACGTCCTAAAAGTAGGTGAACACAGTTGACCAAATGAGACAAAAATATCAAACCTGGCCATTTATTTATTGAGGAAAATGATCCAGTGACAGAAATCTGTCTGTATGTGAACCTTTGATTTCAGTATTTGACGTGACCCCCTTGTACAGCAATAACTGCATGTAAACGTTCCAGTAGATCTTGATCAGTCCTGCACACCGACTTGGAGGGATTTTAGCCCATTCCTCCTGCCTCAACTCAGGGATGTTGCTGGGTTTTCTCAAATGAACTGCATGCTTCAGGTCCTTCCAAAACATTTCTATTGGGTTAAGGTCAGGACTTGGTGATTCCAAAATCTTTATTTTATTCTTCTCCAACCAGTGAAAAACTGATGTTTTTAGTAGGGCTGTCACTATCGATTATTTCAATTATTGAGTAATCTACTGATTAATCTGATGATTCAAATAATTGTTTATATATAATATAGTAAATATTGTATAATATAATATAATATAATTAGTGCTAGACAGGAATCAACCAACCACTGCAGGGTGCACACTGAGTGACACGTATGGTCAGTTTAAACACACTAGTTCATTTAAGTTGCATGTTTTTGGACAGTGGAAGGAAACCAGAGGATCCTCAGAAAAGCCACCATGCAGGGTGAACATGCAAACTCCACACGCAGTGGTGGTGTGAGCGACTCCATGACCCACCGCGCCTTCTGCTGCCCCGACAGGCCTGCATGATGCGCGATGTTAATATCGACATGGCATTTCATGCACATGCGACTGTCACATCTCATGGGCCGCAATGGTCTGCTGGCTTCAAGCTTCAATTATTTTGACATACAGGAATCAGAAAGTAAATTACGCAAAATAATTTAAGTCAACGTGATGACAAAGACAGGCTAGGCTACTCTGCGAGGCCAAATGGCATATATATCTGTGGTTAACCTCACATTATTTTCCCGAATGTCGTCTTTTACGATATACTTGTATTACAGTCGTTCTGTGGTGATATTTAAGTTCTGCTTTGCAATAGTTACGGACGACTGCATTTTCATTCACTTTTGACCCTCATTTGCTATGCACGTCTTCCTTCCACCATATTGCCGAGAACGAGAAGGAAAATTTCAATCGATGCTTTTTACTAATCGAGTTTAATCGGGTATTCCTGACAGCTCTAGTTTTAAGTCATATTTATGCAAGAATATGGAAAATTCTGAATGTTTCACTAACTTTCAGGCACCACTGTATGTTGAATTGAAAGTTGTTTTACTCATTCTGTTTGCTCCTTATGTCACTGACTTGCTGTTTATTCTGTTTTGCAGAACTTTGCAGATTTTCTCTTCCGCTGGTACATGGAAAAGGGCAAACGAGGGAAGCTGCTTTCGCAGCCCGTGGCTCAGCACCAGCAGCTGGCGAGTTTCCTGCAGGCCCATGAGCACCTTAGCTGGCTGCACGAGATAAACATCGACGACTTCCAGAAGGTAGGTCTGCACCACGCACAGCCATTCAACCTACGGTACTGCGCAGAAACACTGTCCAGAAAGTAGCTCAGCTCAACCTGTCATTATTGATAAATGTTCTGAGCGTTTTGTTCTTTCTGAAGGTCTTTTGGAGAGAGACTCTGTCAGCTGCCTTGCTGTGTAAATGGTCAAATGCCTCCTTACTGCAGGACCTTCTGACAGCTGGACCTGCTGGACCTTCTACTGCCTGCTAGGCCTGTAACATCCAACAGTCTCGCTGCTAATGAAGCCCTCTCTCTCCCCTGTAGGCCCACCGCACTCTGTATGGACTCGCCAATGTTGAAACACGATACTTTGCCAAAAAGAAGACCCTGCTGGCCCTCAGCAAGCTCGCAGCCCTCACCTCCGATTATTCAGAGGTAGTGTTACAGCGGAAGTTGGATGGTAAGTATGAATTCGCTGGAAAGGACTACCAAGCTTAATTTGGAACAACAATTCACTTAATTTAAATTCCAGAAAGAGTTTGCATATCCTAACTCAGAAAAGCATGCACGGCTCATCCATAAAGCAGGTGTAAATTGTGAACCCTTTTCCCCTTGTAGGTAAACATGAGCTTTTTTCCGCTGCACTGTCGCCCCCTAGCTAACGCCTGACATGCCTGCAGTGTGTAGCTTATCCAGTTCACCATGCTAACACTGTGTCTCCCCACGCTGTCACCCCCTAGCTAATGCCAGTGATGGTGCAGTGTATAGCTTATCCAGTGCGGCACGCTAACGCCGTGTCTCCCTGCAGATATGGTGGAGCAGGAGCGCTTCCTTCTCCACCAGGAGACTCTGCCCAAGCAGCTGCTGGAGGAGAAGCGGCTCAATCCGGACACCATGCCGTTGCTGAGCCCCCACAACCTCGTCAGCGTGAGCGTCGGGCTCCCAAGCCCCCCCCGCCATTGCCGTCCCTTAGGCCGCTCCACTTCTGCCGTCTCTTACTGTTAAAACGCTGATGTATCTCCATCATCTACAGGGTGCTGGACCCTCACACATGATATCAGTGCAGTGAGCTGTGATGCAAAAGTAGTTACTGTAGTTTTCTCAGGCAGTTGCAGTATTGCAGTATTGCAGTATGTGCTTACAATACATTTACATTATATTCACATTTTAGAATTTGATTTGTTTAGCAGAAGCTTCTCCAAAGCACAGTCAGGAGCAGCAGAGCTGCCCTTGACCTCATACACTTAATGAGCTATTTTGCATATCTTTTGATATATAGAGTTCAGTGGTGGGTAGGGTACTGCATGTTTCTTAGAGCCATGAAAAGCGCCAGACTAATCTGAGCCTTCTTTCTGTAGCTGTACGTCTGTGATGACAACAGGAGAGCTAATGAGTACGACTTCAAGAAGGCCCTGGATCTGCTGGACTACATCGACAAGGTAGCGCTCTGACCGGGATCTCAGTCGCGGGCTTGTTTCCTCTGAGGATTTTTTTTGTTTATTTATGGCTAGCTTGTCAAATAATTGTGAATAAATAGGAACGGGTGTGTGATTAATCCACAATGCACCTCTATATGTTCCACAGTAGATTTATACATGGAACATTGTCTTTATTGCAGGATGATGCAGTGGACATTCAGAGCCTGAAGTGTGAGATCTTCTGCAAGGCTCTGAAGAGGGACGAGTATGTCTTTATCTAAATGGACTGTATAAATGTCTGATTCTTTACGTGTCAGCCTCATGTGAAAGAGGGTGGGGGACAGTTTTGTTAGTACTGTCCTCTGATCCTTTTTTGGCCCATTCTGCATAGCTGGTCCTCTGTTGACGGGGCTGATGACCCAGTAGAAGCAGCCAAAGACAGTATCTTTGTGAAGGTTCTGCAGAAGCTTATTCAAGAAGGTAAGGGCAGCTGTGCTAATTCATATGGGTTTTCCACAATTCTAAATTCTCTTGTGTTAATAAAAATAAGCTGTGCTTTAGCAGTCATTTTTCCCCGTCGTCTCCAAGGTGTTCCTCTACAGGGTTATCTTCCTGACGTCCAAGATCTGCTTCAGGCTGAGGAGCTGGAAGGGTTGAGGTCCAAACCCTATTTTGAATTCCTTCTGCGTGCAAACTATGAACATTACCTTCAGGTTCAAATGTAATACGACCCACGAAGCATTTATCTGATCTTCATTTATATCTTTTTAAATTAAAATAGTTGAATAATAAAGTTCCCTTTTCCAAATGATTCTCCCCAGCCTGCTTTGTCACACCTAAACAATGTAGTTTAAAAACGGTGTACTTGGAGCTAGAGGTGTACTGATCCAATACTCGGGATTGGTATGAGTACCAATTCATACTTAGATCAGGTATTGCCTATATGTAACCGATCCATGTCTGATACTTATTTAGTTATCAGCAGTCTCTAAAAAGATAGCTCCTACTTTGTGTTAAACATTTGTACAATCAATCGCACAACAGCTCTTTCCCATTTTAGATTTAGAATTTAAGCTGAATGCTAATGCTGCGTTCAGCATTGGCGTTCAGCTGTGGTTTTTTTGCCACTAGGTATGAGTGCTATGACTTCTGCCTGCTGTGATGTCACATGTACTCACTTTGCAGTAGGAGGAGCATAAGAACATTCAATTAGAAGGGTAACGATCTGGAAGTATTTTACGTAATGGATGATTTGAGTCGGTAACTTGGGCTGTTTCGCACACGCGGCAGCTTGTGATACACGAGGGGCTGCGATCACAGCGAAGGGTTAGTGATGCCGTTGCCGGTGGGAGAAAAATTGTGGCATTTTAAGCATTCGCCAGTTGTGTCTCCTGGCTTGGAAGATATTCAAATTGAACTGCAAATGTCTCATAAACAGTGTTGGGTAAGTAACTTTAAAAAAGTAACTAATTACTTAATGTTGTATTTAAAATACTTATCTAGTTACTGTGTCTGAAAAGTAACTTAA
>JAODJU010000033.1:51849-68822 GCA_026776725.1 Gnathonemus echidnorhynchus | reverse complement strand
GGTTATCACATCAATGGATGTTTTCTTTTTATTTAGTCTGTGGTTAATTAATACATAAGTAATACGTAAAGTCTGACATGACACTGCGTCTGGGCAATGTCTCTGGGGACGTTTGGCATCACCGTGTTCAGAGGAGCGGCCATGCTGTGGACAAGATGATCACACAGTACAGTGTGTCTCTGACCTGCCAAAGCACCCAGGTAGCACATGGGGGGGGGGGACGACAGGCCCTCAGCACACGTCAAAGCAGGTCGGGGTCCGGCTTTAAATACTCAGCGACGGGACCAGGATCCTCACAGACGAGGAGCCGTGTTCAAATTTAAAGTGGAATAAAACACTCCGAAAGCTTAGAGTCTAATATATCACTCGTCTGAATCATCTTTAAGATGTCGCATAAAACGTATACATGTTGTGATTTTCTAATGCACGGTAAAAAATCCTATTCTGTTTCATGGCTTATTTGCAGAAATGCAGCATATTTACAGCATATTAACGGCACATCTCGTAAATTCAGGTAATGGGGAGAAATGGAGGGTCTGCCTCATAAACGGCAACCTGAAGAGGAGCTTCGGCATTTTCTTGACCTACTGATGCAGAACACATCAAGTGTCAGGTCAGGGTATGCACAGAGTGACGGGGGCGTCAACAGGGGGGGCGTCAACAGGGGGACGTCCACACGGCATATCCACATAGGCAGGTCCTTGCAACTGCGTCCACACAGGCGCGTCAGGTGCCACATGTGGGATTAGCCGTGCGGCGGCTAGCAGCACATGCATCATACTAATGCGCTGCTGTCAGCCCCGTTTTCCCTTAATCAGGACGCATCTGCATCCCGCAGCTACTGCTGAAGCTTCTAAACTAGACACTCGAGTCGATCCCGCTCCTTTCCGCCGGCGGTGTCGCTGGACCGGCAGCTCGAACCTGCAGCACGATCCAGTATTAATGAGCAGCTGAGCAGAGCGTAACCACGCCGACAGCCAGCGACATGCACGTTTACCGCCGATAGATCTGCTGTTATAACAGCTGGGCTCACGGTCGGTACCCGGTACCCAGCGCGCTATACCTGACCCACCCCACTGGGGTTATAATTGCTACCCTGTGCTTGAATATGGGCCTTTGCCGTTAAACGGCAGGATGCCCAGGTGGCCTCCCGTCTGGCCGTTTGGGGGGGGCCGTGGCGGCCCCCCTGCGCTCAGCAGTCCCCTGCGACCCAGCGTGGCGCTCCGCTGCTCGCGCTAATTGAAGCTGATTTCTCTCCCCAGCTGCCATGCGGCAGACGCACCCTGATTCCAGACAGATATCCAAGCATCACCAACATAAAGGGCTTCATTTGTTCTAAGGCTTCACACGCAAAGTGATACTCAAAGTCGCGACCCTCAGCAAAGCGGCTGACTCGCCGTAAAAAAACGCGCTTTCTTCTCCGTTCCCTTCGCGGGCTTCTTCTCAGCCAATCTCCACATTTATAGAGTCAGGTAAAAGGGACAAAGGGAAACTGCTTTGACCAGCATGAGGCTCCCCTGCGACATCAGCACCTGCCCAACCACATTCAGAGCCGCGGCCGTGAGAGAGTTCACCGCCATGTCCAGCTAAAGCCGCTCCGCAACGGCCTCTGGCGTGTACCTCTCTCACCATCCATCCATCCATCCTTCCATCCATCCATCCATCCATCCATCCTTCCATCCATCCATCCATCCATCCATCCATCCGCCCAGATCCTTACCACCAGTCCTGCTCAGGTGCTGAGGGTCGCATACATTCTAATTCACATAGTGCAAGGCAATCATGTTAACTGTCAGTAAATGAAGTGCAATAAGCATCAAACAATATGCGATAAAATTCACAGGAAGGCAACACGGATCTGCATTATGTGAGGCCTGTGTTTCACGAATGAAGAGACCTACAGTATTAGTGCTTCATAAATGCACTTTTGTAGATGAACGCAAATGCGTACACATGTACCTCAGCATACATCTGCGAATGGTGGATCAAAAATTAGTGTTTAGAACATACAAATGAAAAGTGTGTTTCCTCCGCATGCATCGCTCAACTGATAATCACCCGTCTTCATGCGTTATGAATCCGGTACCTCAGAAAGGACCAGTTTGTATATTAATATTGAAAGTGGGTTGGAGTAGACAGGAAGTGACTTAAGTGTCTCTGACATGGAGGCATTAAATATATTCTGATTCAGTGGTTTCTGTGTCCTACGCTCAAAGCCTGACACACGGCTGTGTGTTGTTGTTTGTTTCCCAGCGCTTCCTGTACTTCGTTCATTTTTGAGAGCAGGTCCTTGTATCCACAACTGCAGATTAAAAACGGCGGGAAAGCAAGTCGCTGATAAGCAGACAAACAGCTTCATTTCTCGAGCAGAAATGCCAGGCCATGGAAAGACAGGCAGGAACGGCCCCTCCCCAGGTTATCACATTAAAACATGGAGCGGGTCAGGCACACGGTGTGGGGGGGTCAGTGTCCCACTGCTCGCAGGGACCGGCCGACAGGAGAGCGTGCCAGTCAGCGGCTCGCGGGATGACAGATTAGCCCATCTACGGTGCGGGGGGCCGCCATCCTTCCACGTCGCCCCCTCCAGATGGACCTAATTAAACTATTAGCCAATGAGTGAGGGCTGATGGCTCTATTAGGAGCCATTTTGTGCTTAAATAAACTGTGCAAATAGACTGTGTTCGCGACCAGGAGTGCTGAGGAGGGCGCAGGGAGGTTTATCTAAACCCCCCCACCCTGTAGGAAAGCTGGGAGGCTGCTCGCTTACGCCTTCCCTTTAAGGGAGCTATAATTTAGAATGAAATGGGGGGGGTGTGCTGTCTCAGAGGGACATTTTATCGTGCCAGTGACCCCGTTCATGTGCCTCTTTTATCTCGATCGCCCCAAATGTCCCATATATCCCAGCATGCTCAATTATAAAAAAGGGGGGGGGGGGGATACTACAAGACTCTGAGTGCCTTAGATAGGGAGGAGTTCATTAGACTTTTTAGTAGCACAATGCAGCTCTTCTAAAGCATTGTTTTTGAAGTCCTGACTATTGTGCTGTACTGTATGCAGAAGGAATGCAGAGTTGATTGGTATTTTTTTTCCTATAACTTCTGGAAGACATGAACAACAAAACATTATATTTACTGTTAATTGTTATACTTAGGCCTAAAATTTAGGCCTGTATAATTTAAGAAAATGTGATTTATTCGGTCCACATAATAGAAAAACTGGGTAAGAGTACTGTATTCATATTTTCCTCTTCGGATGCTCCCCTGGTACAGCCAGGACTGAGCTCCTTTTTTCACTGACTTTTAGCGACCTGAGGCCTGCAGGGAGAAAAACCCAGATTAATTTTACACGTCCTTTGTCAGGTCTGCTTCTGTTCCTCTTTGAACGCAAATTATTTCAAAACTGGAAAAAAGAGCATAAAGAATATTATTTTTCCTGACTGTTTTTAATGTAACGTTTAGGTTTCCGAACACTCAAAATACTTCACTTAAGAGAATAATTTCCCAATGACATTATTATTAATAGGATTTTATGTTTTACCTCTGCTCTCCAGCAAACTATATCTAGGTCAATTGCCTTGTCCAGACTTGTTATTGTTGTGGCACGGCATGGCACAGGTGGGAAAAAGGTGACGATCGTTAGGCTCGCTCACTTGGGATCATAGCCCCGAGTATTTTAGCCCCAATGCCAGTCTTCCTTCCAAAAGAAAATAGTCAAGCCCCAAGTTAACTTGACTTAGTCCCTGATTTTTTTCAATAGCTGGAAATTCCCCTGGTGACAATCCACTGATGGCTCCAACACAAAAAGGGGTTTGATTAGGAAATTAACAACTCTGGGGAAGGCACAAAAAAACAACCGGGAAAAACAAGAACAAACTACAAGAACCATAAGATAACTCAACAAGGGAACAGGGCAACACTGAGAGCAGGGCTAGACAATGGAACAGATTAACGAACACACTGTAATTTGGCACAATGACTGACTAGCAAACAGAGTGAGTGCAGGCATTTAAATTACATACAGAGAATCGGGGCAGACAAGGGACGGGTGTAAATCATAATCAAATTAACCAATGAAAAGGACTTGGGTCAACAAGGAACAGGTGGGGTGGATTACAATTAACAAGCACCAGAACTGGGAAACATTAATAAACACTAAAGGCTAACATCACCTGGGACCTGTACTACGAAGCGGGGTTACTGGCTTATCGAGGTAACTCATCGAATTTAAGGTAGTCTGGGCAAAATTTAAGTAAACGAATATGAAGTCCATTTAAACTGTGGTACCTTAAATCCGACAAGTTACCCCGAAAAGCCAGTAACTCTGCTTCATAGTACAGGCTACTGGAAAGACTTGGAACAGAAGTCCATGCAGAACATGATAAAACAGGGCATGAGCAGGATTACCTGAAACAGGGAAACAGGGACACAGACTAGGGCTACGGGCTACAAGACAGAGGAGGGAACAGGATGGCTAGTAAGACCCACTGGCCAAACAGGGACTGAATACAAGGGGCAGGGATAAGGACGAGCGGCAACCCTGACATCATCTCAGTGCCTGTGGTCGTCAGACAACTACAGGTGGTTAAAGGGGGCTTCCCAAGGCCGTTCAGCAGGTGGTCTGTTTGTGCGCTTGTACGCGGCTCGGCACCGCGTATGTCCCCCTGTCGCAGGTGTTCCACCCGCTTTGTCATTTGGAGAGTGTATGGATCTGTCATTGTGGAGACATAGAGGTCACAACTGCACGTCGCAGCGGGAGATGTGTGCTGGAGGTGCCACTACATTAAAAAAACAGACGAGCTCGAAAGGCTGACATGCCTTCTGAAAATACGCGATGGCAGCCGTCCACAGTGCCTGTGAAAGTGATTAAGACCTTGTTGGTAAAAGTCTCGCCAATTTAACAGCTTCAGCGCCGGTTATAGCTGACGGGTTCCATATCGGTTACTCCGCACACATTTGGTATCAAACATATTGCGCCTCCGCGAAATGAGCGAACCGATGTGACTAATGCGATGCAAATATTCGCGACACCTAAACCACCCCCGGTACACGAATGCCTCGTGACTCACATGGCGATTGAGACCTACAATGTCATTTGCTCCTTTCCTGCTGCCCCCGTGAGTGGGCATTGCGTGCGCGTCCTCGCCACTCACCGGCTCCACTGCGCTTGCAATCGACTTGTGGCGGACGGGAGCGAGCCAGCAGCAAACGCTGGATGCTGGTGCTACACCGAATTCTGTGAACCATCAGATTCTGTGACTCTACAGGGGCTGCTCCGCTCCGTTTGTTAGTTTTGTCAGCTGTACTATTATCAGGGTTACTGGGCCGTAGTGGTACACCCTGACTTACAGCTGACATCATTTAAATCTCCATAAGATCCATGTGATTTTTTCAGAGGCTGATTCGAAAAAGGCTACATATGTCACACTAATTTTATTATCGCTAAAGTATTTTAATGAGCTTTATAGGCCTACTTAGCATTCATCATCTCTTACTGCATTTTCAGCGCAGTGTTTGTCTGGGGGCTGGACTGTGACATAAATTTGTCATGGTAAAGGTTGCGCCCCCGCATACTGAAGACGCAGGCTGGGTGACGGTCCCCGTGTGGTGACCGAGGTAAAGCGCGGTGAGCTGAATCGCCAGTCAGCTGTAACAGCGGAGCTGGGAAATTATCGGGGAGGCAACAGCTAGGGAGTTAACACCCCCCCCCCCGAAAAAAAATTAATAAATAAATAAAAATCACATTTGGTCAGATATATGTCCCCCCCATCCCACATCAAAACAAGGTAACTAGTCTGCTTACATCCCCAAATCTGCATCATTCTGTTTACCGTGAAAAAAGTGAAAAAGAGGCGTGGGAGAAAAAGCCGAAAAATAAAACGTTTATTAGAAAGGGGCAAATCCTTTAAAATCGCCTCCGTTGGGGTGACTCGCTAGCTACCCCAGCGTAATTGGGTCGTAGGGATAGAGTACAGAGACATTATTGCCGTGGCTGTTCCCTGCTGTCACTCTGCCTGATGTGAGCCCGTCCTGGACCCAGGCTCTGCAACAGCCACTCAACTGCAAGCTTTTCGCCCCGCCCCCAGTAAACCACCACCACTAAAGTGACCCGGCGCAGATCGTCAGAGCAAGGCTGATATACGAACCACTAAAACAGACAAAAATGATCATCCATCCATCCCTAATATGAATATTACATAAACATTGTAACATATGCTTTGTATTGGATGAGCCTGTGGATATGTATGTTACACACATACTCGGCCAGTAGACGAAATATGGGGGGGGGGGGGGGGGTGGTGTGTAACTCTTTGCCTGTGTTCGGAAGGTTCCTGGATGGAATCCCATGCTCTATGTAATAGTCACGTTGCCATTGGGCCCTTGCACAAGGCCCTGTGAAAAGTGCTCCGGGACTTGGACCCAAGCTTCACCTGCACAGAGCATGATGGGATACGTGAAAAGACGCATTACAAAATGCCAGTACTTGTACTATTGGCAAACAAAGAAACATTTAATTTAATATGTGTACAATCCAGCTAATATCACCTGACTGGAAACACTGGACCTGCAAAGAAACAGAAACCTCGGAGCTTTGTGGCTGTTTCCCCTTAACTTCTCCTTTCCTCTAATACAGTGTTTCTGGACCCAGTCCTTGGGGACCCCCCCAGACAGACATTTTGCTCCTGCACATGGACCATCTGGGGGTCCCCAGGACTGCTTTGACAAACACTGCTCTAATCTCTCCTGAATAAGTACAGTGACAGGGAGGTGGTGGAGGAACTCAGAAGCACGTTGTCCTAATTCCCTCTCTTTGAAGCTCATGCACAGCCCCCCCAGAAGCTTCAAAGCGGGCATGACACATGCCCGGCACAAGCAGAGCACCAGATGGTGTGGCGGTTAAGGGCTCTCTGCACACGAGTCAGGCAGTCGGGCCAGCGGGGAGTGCACTGGTGTTAGGAGATAACCTGCGTGTGTGAGCTGGGTGGAGGGGGGAGAGCTCACGTGGCCTGGGGTCACAGGGGGATGTTCTGAGGTGCAAACAGGACCCAGTCTCAGATGTGCTACTCCCACAACAACTCATTCTTTATGGAGGTAGACAGAAGACTGCAGTATGTACCATCTCAGTATGGACACTGTGGTATGTAATAATAATAATAACAACAATAATAATAATAATAATAATAATAGTAACTAAGTAGGTTTTATTGTCATACCCTCCACATACTGGTATACAGTAGCATGAAATAATGTTCCCCCAGGACCGCGGTGTGACATACAGACAGCGAGTGACAATAATAATAATATCTAGTAACTGCAAGCAGTGACTGAAGGGTCCAAAGCGTAGGATGATCGGCCTGGTCAGACAAAAAATAGAAGAGTAATGTTAGAGAACTGGAGGAATGACTGTCACCGGTGGCCAGGGTACTAAAAATTCAGACAGAACTACAAAGTCCTGTAATAGAATGGATATTTCTGAGTGTAGGCCTGACAGGTCAGCAGATGCCGGACAGAACAGGACTGGTTTGGGTGAGATGGTCTGAGGATCTGAAATTAGGATGGAGATGGTTTTAGTGTAGGTGTAACAGGTCAGTAGATGTCGGACAGAATGTAGAACCCTCCGGTGGGACAGAGAAATGTCAGAATTTATAACTATTGATCAGCTCAGAGGATTGATCGGTTTGAGTTTAAGGCAGAAGTAGGATTTGCAAATTATACATATTAGAAATCCAAGTTGGCTGAACTTAATAGTTTCAGTGTGAAAGTTGTAGAGAATGGCTGCCTGTATCTGTAGAAAAAAAGAATTTCGATGTTAGGACTAACAGGACAGGAGATATTGGCCAAAACGTGTATGGGGGGGCACTATAGCACTGAGTAGTGGGTAGGAATTGACATCGTCCTGCCAAATTTGGTCGTACATCTTAAGGTTTAGGCTGCCCATTCAGTTTTAGGGAATAATAATAATAATAATAATAATAATCCTGACAAAAACAATAAGGTTCTGTAGCATTACATGCTTTGGAGCCTTAATAATAATAATAACTAAGTGGGCTTTATTGTCATACCCTCCTGTGGCTTTTGATTGGTCCAAACGGGTTGCGTGATTCTCCTGAGCTGGGGTGAATTCCGATGACACACCACTCCTCACACGCCCCCAACCCGCTGTTTATGAAGCGCTCCTAGCTTGGGGGGTCTCCTATGCAGCATGGGCATCCCACCCGCACAGTCGGCCCGCTGTTCATCAGTTGGTTTGGTTTTGTTAGTTTCTCTGCTCCCTCGGTGTGTATGTTGATGCTTCCATGTCCCACTCTTACCAGTGTGGGGAAGCAATTAAAAAAGGCCAACAGAATGCTGGGTTACATCTGGGTTGGGTGTGTGGAGTTTTAGTCAAGAGAGGTGATGCTAAGATTATATACTTCTTGTGTTCTTATGTTCAAAAATTTGCAATCCCAAACAGGTGTCTTTTTCCACTCTTAAAATCACTTTATCATCAAAAAGAGTGGCATTGGAAGGGTTAAGCAGTAATGGAAGATGGATGGATGGATGGATGGATGGATGGATCCATTTTAGCATTTCTTATCCTGGTGAAACTATATAAACTCTCTTCCCAGCATCTGTGGTAAAACCTTCAGTTTCCTTTCCTTAAAAAAGCAGGGAGATCCCCAGATACTGTGTGGTACGATGGATGTTACACATAAGGACACGACCCACTTCAGTTCCCCCAGGAACACATTTAAAGCTACATTCATCTAGTGACTGAATTAATCAGCTTTGTAAGTGATTCACCTGTAAACCGGCACTTAACCTACTGAACACCACTTCATAACAGACGAGAATCTGAGAATCCAGTGGGTGTATTTATTCTGCAATATGAGCTAAACAAACCGGGCCAAGTAGCACCTACGGCCATGAACTGTGCCCCCCCCCACCCCATTAACGCACTTGGCTCCCCCCGTCACAGGGCTCCATGGTACGGCCCGGCTTCGGCTTCCTGCGTGATGGCCCCTCCCTGGGCCTGCTCCGCGAGATGATGGTGGTGATCCGCATCTGGGGCCTGCTGAAGCCTGGCTGCCTTCCCATCTACACGGCCACGTCGGACAACCAGGACAGCATGTTCCTGCTCTTCCGCCTGCTTACCAAACTCTGGCTCTGCGGTATGTGTGAGGTAGCACTCGGGATGTGGTTTTGGGCCTCCCCTCGCCACCCAAGCGAGTTCTGCTGTAGCGATCGCACTCCTGTGCAGGTTTAGCTCTCGCTAATGGTGGGTGTTGTGTGGCTTAGCAAGGTAGCGATCTCTGCCTATGTCTGGGTGTAATAGTACACTTGTTGGCCCCTTAAGCAAGACCTTCAATCCTAATTGCTTCGGGGACACTCTGTGACCCCGCTGTTGGTCCAAAGGAATCTGGTAATTATATCCTCATGATGGTAGTTTTTGTGTGTGTTATAGATCAGCCTGCCTGTCATTAAAAGCTGTGTGAATAGCTGGTGCTGACGGTGTCCTCCCCCACATGCAGTGCGGGACGAGGGCCACCCCCAGGAGCCAGACGAGCCCCTCATCGACGAGTGCTGTCTTCTCCCCAGTCAGCTGCTGGTACCCACACTCGACTGGCTGCCCATCAATGACGGCATCATCTGCAAACTGCAGGGCAAGCACCCCCTGCGGCTGCAGTTCGGGAAGCCGCACAGCCTGCCTGGGCTCGGCCCCGGCCCCCCCTCCCAGGTGGAGGTCTTCTCCAGGTGGGCCGCACCCCGCTCTTGTGTCTTCTGGGAGGTTGGACTCTCCAGCCGCACGCTTACCATCATTTCTGTCCCTCGATTGCCTTGCAGGACCCCTGGCTGTCAGCGGATGGACCACCTGCGCTGTCTGCACATGGGTGTCTGTCCCACCGAGGACAGCAAGGCCTGCACCAGGTATGAAGCCCCTCCCATCCGCCTGCCAACCCTAACCCTAGTTTACTGCATTCTGCCACCCTAACCCTAACCCTAGTTTACTGCATTCTGCTTCCTGTTCTGTCTTTCTGTCCATCAGTTATGCTCATTCTGTGCCTCCCTGGGGCAAAGAAGCAGCTCTCTGTGTTGCTGAGGATTTTTTAAAGGACTTTGTTTATGACCCGTATTGACAGTGAGGCCCTTCTGGGGACTCAAACACACAACCTTCTGGTTTGTGAACCTGCTCTTTGATCACTCAAGCTGTCATGGGCCAGTCCTGCTCTGAGCACATGGCCGCACCCCATCTTCACCCTGTCTTATACCATCTCTTTCATTTTGCTGATTTGTGTTCGCTCTTCAGCATGGGACGGAGTGGTGTCTCTGAGGCTTGGGATCTGTACCAGCAAGTGGAAGGTTGCTGGTTCAAATTCTGCGAATGCCTGGAGTGATCCTACTTCGTTGGGCCCTTGAGCAAGGCCCTTAACCTACAATTGCTTCATCCTGGGTATGATGTTAATCTACATCCAGCCCTATAAGTAGGTCCTCCAACTTACAGGGAATAACTTGGGGGCTAGTGGCAGGATTGGCACTCCAGCCACCAGAAAGATACCTCACACTGGTCCATTTGGGACTAGTGTGGTGCTGAGGTATCAGCCACCACATGGCTGCACTCAGATTCTCATCCCTGAGGTGGTTTGTCGTGTGGTGGGTGCGGCAGTGCACTGTAATCAGTACATGCTCCTTACCTCTTCAGCATGATGCTGCAGTGAACGTAACCCAAGGCATCCTGCTCACGTACAGAAGCAGCCATTTCTGAATGCGGTGGGGCAGCAGGGAACCTCGGGGTCCTGACCATGTTCTTCTTTTGGGATATGCCTCAGGTGCGGCTGCGTCACCATGCTCCATTCTCCCAACAAGACCACGGCTGTGAAGCAGTGGGAGCAGCGCTGGATGAAGAACTGCTTGTGTGGAGGCCTGTGGAGGAGGGTCCCCAGCAGCATGTCCTGAGAGGAGCTGGAGGGGCGCATGGGGGCAGCCCGGCCTGCAGGGGGCGCATGGGGTGCCCGGTTTACAGAGAGCCTCGGCAAGTGTGGCTCATGTGGCATGTGGCTCATGTCCCGTAAGCAGCAGAGATACAGTAACAGACGAGTCCCAGATCATGTACCATCACTTAAACAGACTGTGAATCTGTCCACACTTTTTATAGCGGTTTTTATTGGAACACATCCCAGCACTTTTTTCCCCCTATAACAAACTCTAATGAAAAACCAGTAGCTGTGAGAGTTTCTGCGTTAATGATCTGAAGAATCCTGTGCCAGGTTTGGGGGAAGTTGGAAGTGCTGGGAAAGCTATTTCTTACTGGCCTGCCACTTAGCCCCAGTCTGCGGATGCAGTAATTATGTCATCTTTAGACTAAAATGGACTTTTTATGCTTTGTTACAGTTTTTATAAGAAAGAAATGTCAGCAACAGTGGAAACATGATAATAAATTAAACTCTATGTGAGTTTGGGATCTGCTCTATGGTGTAATGAGGACTTGCGAGCACAGGGGGGCCTTGGGTTTTAGTTCGATGATTAGAAATCACTAGGATTTATGTTTAAACATTCCTCAGTAAAGCGTCGAAGAACTGCATAGATCAAAATTAAGGGTTACATGAATTTCAATGCGATCATAATTAGAAAATAATCCCTGTGTTTGTGTTCATTTTCTGCTCTGTTCTCAGAAGCTGTGAACAGCTCATGGCTTAATTAAACATCCTGAGTTCATTGTTATGTGTAAATACAGTGTAGAGTGTATGCTAGAGCTGCCGTCAATGGCACCCTGTCTAGCTAATCCTTTGACTTGCTGTTTGTGTTTATTAATTCAGCCAGTGCCACTTGCTAATGTGGCTTTTGGACCATTGTGTACAGACTCCCTGGACCTGCGCAGAATTAAGCTTCTGTATAATAAATGTGATAGTCAGAGGAAATCATGGATGTGCAGATTAACACCAGCTGCCTTTCAGTGGCTCTGACTGGGTTCTCATCGTGTTCATCATGGCAGTGCAGTCACAGGAATCTCTCACTCAGACAATTCAGTTTGCTAATAATACTGGCTGTAGTGACCTTGGAGTATAAGATCAGTGGAGCGAGACAGAGGCAATGATAAAATGATAGGGGGGGGGGGGGTGGGGGGGTTGGGGTGGTCTATAAAGCTTGTAGACACTTCAGTGGGGGATGTTAAGGCAGTCGTACCTCATGCCTGCCGATTGCTCTACCACTCTGCAGTTTGATTCATTTTTCTTAAATGACATTAAGGAAAGTAAGTGCAGGGAAACCATGTGTGTAAAGTGCAGTGCGTGTGGCTGCTTGTAGCCACTAGGAGGTGCAGTAGTAACAGTGGGATGAGGTTGAGTCATTCTCTGTTGCCATGGCAACTGGTTGCCAGCCACATGCCTACAGATTCCTCAATAAATGAAACCCAGTTGGCTATAATGAGGCTGATTAGCCTGTTAAGGGTAAGTAGGGCCAGCTGGTTGGATTTGGGGGGGTTGTCTGTGTTCTGTGATTGATGTCATTGTGGCAAGTGTTTGGTATAGGGGAGGGGTCCCTCTTTTTTCATTATATTTGTAACAGGGGTGCCCCCCCTGTTTGATGCTCCCGCATCCCACACACCCGCCTAGCCGTGCTATCATTAGCATCCCATTTAAGGCCAGCTCATGTATGTGATGCCAGCTTGCTATTTGCTCTGTGCCTAAATCTCTCCGAAATGTCAAAGAGAGTCCTTAGTTGACAATTGACTAAGATCAACATGAAAAATTACACATTTATTCCTACGTGAACGATTACTGAGTGACTATTACAAAACCAAAAAATCACACTATATAAAATGTGAAGAGACCTCTTGCCTATCATTGCTGTCCTGCAGGACAATAAAGCCGCAGGTGCAACTACCTAAAGGCTGCATTTCCGCAGGTGCAGTTCTGTGTCCTGTGTGATTGGACCCTGGATGCCCGAATGTCGGAATCGCTGCAGTATTATCTGCAGATAATCCCAATGCAAGCTGTGTGGTGAAATGCAACATGCAGTTAGTTCAAAGCAGATTACTTGTCATTTCACACCATTCTCATTACGTCAGTGAAAATGTGATTTATCAAAGTACAGCTGTGCCGTCTCTAACTCCAGATGTCTGTGGGTTCTCTTCAGCGGAGTCATGTGACCGTATCTCCCATTTGCAGACTGAGGGGGTGCTGCTCTCACACTGGCTGTGTACGTCTGAGAAACGGTGGAACCACATTGGAAACAAAAGACCTACAGCAATGATTTTCCTTCCACCTTCTCAGATGACCAAGGTTTCAGAGGGTCCGGTTAACAACTATATTACTGGAGCTGGGGCAGCTATGCAGGTGCCTGTGGAGATTTGAGCTAGAGCATAAATCACAGCTGCAGAGATGGTATTAGATCCAGCTCAGGAATACGCCTGTCCAGTTATATCTCTGGCATTTGTCTGTTTGAAATGTTCCCATTTATCAGAAAGCCATTTTCACTCCAAAAGCACTATCACAGCCTCTGTGACTCTCCTGCTACTGTCAGCTTCTCTGTGTTCTGTTATGTGATGAAGCAGGGACCGGCCAGCTGCCGCCGGGTGCTTGTGGGTCAGGCGGAGATGCTCCAGGGGCAGCTGGTCGCTTTCCCTTCAGAAAGTGCTCACATTCAGCCAGCCTGCTCGCGGTACACTGGCATGTAGAAATGCTAGTCGCAAAACAATCTATCTCTGTTGCATATAAACAAACGCGGGGAGTGCATTTATGTCAAAAAGTGTTGATATTGCTAATTTATTCACAAGAACTTGTAGGGGTAAAGAGCACAAAATGTCCTTAGCAGAAGTAAGAGTGACAGTCGATTTTGGAGGGACTGAGCTGTGGCCCTACTCATACTTCCTCCTGTCCACAATAAGGGACCCAAATATCTGCAGAACATTTAGGCAGAAATCCTTGGGGATCCTACATGTACACATCCATCCTGGGGTAAGGAAATGCTGTACAACAGAGGGTTTTTGTGTAGAACATTACGTGTAATTTGTCACCCACATGTCTCCTCCATTTGGATGACAAATTATGCAATTAATAAAAGCTGTCAATGATTTCTCACTGAGAGAACAATACCCTGTCAGCGTTGCTGCTTTTTTCCCCCTCATTCAGAGTTTCTGTCAAGGACCCTTGGGCTGTGGACTCTGGCTGAGCTCCAATGAAAGACCTCCAAAAAGGTGGGGGGTGGGGAGGGGGCTGTGAACTTCACTGGGTCGCTGGTGTTTTCCCAGCAGCCCCAGAATCACATTTGCGGGGAGCTTTCCCAGAGGTCAGCAGTGCCTTGCCGCCCCACCCCCATCGTCCATGAAAGGGGCTCATTTTTTCAATGAAATGTTTGGGCTTCCTCAGTTCAGACTATCGGGTTGAAAAGCTCTTCAAAATTGAATGGAGTCCGAAAACTGCCCGAGTGATTCCTGGTCCTGCTGAATATGAGATGACGGCGGTCAAAGTAATTTTTAAATAATTATTCAGATTGAAATCGGACATACCACAAACTGTAAATGACGTAACAGACGCACTTCATCTCGCCAGCCGTGTCTTATTCCTGCCCTCCATCGCCGGTTTCATAGACGTAACCGTGCGAAGACAAACAGACTTGCTCAGCCATGTCTCTGCATTGTCGTGCTTGTGGCTTTCGAGGTGTGACAGCCGTGCTACTGACTCACAGTGTGTAATATGCGGCATCCACGGTGGAAAACCGCAAGAAAAAAGGATGGTCATTCAATACTATATATTAAATTAATATACATGACCGAAATTTAGTGTATTATTAAGATACACCTTGCACGCAGCACCGTTTAATAGTTTAATTGGAAGGATTAAACTGAACTACGTAGGTAGCGCTATATGCCACAGCATTTCTAATAATGCCCAGAGCATACCGTTAATGCTCATAGACGAAGACGTCCCCCTCGCTCCTCCACACCCCGCCCTTTCCCTTTATCGTCCCCTGTCCTTTGTCTTTATTTCTCCATTTTGAGCATTTGTAATCTTTAGAAACCCTCGGTCGACCTTTGACGAGAAGAAACGAAGAGTGAGAGACTTTGAAGAGAGGCTGAGCCCAGATGAGGGTGAATCCTCCTTTCTCTAACTCCTCCTCATGACTACTCCCCCGCACATGCATATCCCCCTCCGTCCACCCTTCCTCTCACACCGCCTTTGTGCTCCCAGTACGTGATGCTCCATATCGTTTGCCAGCTACTGTCTAAACTACAGATGATCAAGATGATGGATGATATTGAATAGGCTGTCAGATTCTCATTCACAGCGGCACGGTTTGTGGGACCAAAACCCTAGGATACTCGAAGGTATATTCGTCTGATTTAACAATAGGCTGGCTTGGTACGTGTTGTCCGCAATCGGTCTTAACTATATATCAGCGCAACCTGAATAAAAGAGCATCTTCTTGCTCGATCGGGGGCAAAAGAGTGAAATGGATTAAGGTGCAGATAGAAATAAAGCAGCGTACACAACCTGAATACTGAAAGGGGAAAGCGAAGAGCCTGGCCCCTTTGCAAAATTCAAGACCAGGAACAAGACAAAGGTGAGCTGTGCATGGTTTCCTACCTCTGCTTTGTAGATCTTTTTTTCCAGGTGAATGTAAGGTGTCAGAAGGCTGACCGAGAATGGTGCAGTCGGCTTAAAAATACACCGCATTTGAAATGCCACAAAAAGCCACCTTACTTTTGCTTTTTGTTTCTTTGTTTTTTTACGTCTATTTTAACAACCCAGCGATAGATTGTAGCTCATTCTAATAACCATTTCTTACAACAACGGTGACAATGGAGGGAAGACAAATATGTATGAAATTAAAGATGCATAAATCGCAAAAATAGCCCTGAAATGATGTGGAATCTAAACGGTAAAACGACGTGCATGAGTTCTATCCAAAATTCCTTCATGTCGCTATTTTGATAAGTATTTCATTATGTTTTGCACGCTGTTTTAATTACGCCCGTTACTGTAATATCTCAGGTTATAGCACTGCCGGCTCTGCGCCCTCTACATCAAAAATGGTATTTATCAATTTGCAATATCTCATAATACTATAGGCTATAGTTATTTATAACGATATGAATTCCGGTTTTCCCGGTTATTATACGGTGACACTTTGTATTCAGTTATTTTATTGTTACAATGTGCATTTTACTACTACTATTTCTTCGTCTGGCCAACTGTGTGATATGCGAATGGCAATCGCCACACATACTAAAACTGCGATGGAGCTACCTGCCTTTAACAGAAACCCCCGAAAATAAATTTCTGATGAATTATGACAGGAGTGTCAGTAATTTTTTCAGAGATCTTGCAAATTATGATCAATCAAGGGAATGTGCCTAGGAATTTTGAGCCAGACATTTTCCACCAGGAGGTTGGTGTCAGAAGAGCATGATCTATTGACTAGCCCATGGATGATTCGGTCAGTATTATATGGAGGAGCTAGCCCTATGTGAGAAACTACAGAAATCATCTCAATTTGGAACCTACATTTCAGTTACATGGTCTTTCCAGGTCCACTGACTGAGAGGACCTGCCAATGTCTTTGAGTAATACATACTTAAGATGTTAGCCCAGCTATTCATATTGTTCATACCTCAAATTGAATATCTTGAGTTTCTCCCTCACCAGCTTTAGTGCTGGAGCCAGCTGTCTCAGACTCTGTTTAAAACGCTAATAAATCTAATATATTTAATCCACATGGTTTAAAGATTAGCAGAGCTAGAGGTAAGTGTTGACTCTGCTACAGTGACCTTTCTTGTGTAACTTTTGAAGAGGAGAAGCTAATTAGCACAGCGAGGGAAAGCTGATCTTAGCTTGGCTGGATTTTGGCTGTCAGGAGAGAATTGAGACTCAGCTAGTATGAGCAAAGAATATTATCGTCAATTAAATATTTGGTGATGTGTCACCACCTGCCGTAAGCCCTTCATATGTAATCACTTCAAAGAGGAAGATGCTCAGCACTGCATGGAAGCCAAGAAGC
>JAODJU010000033.1:25126-48871 GCA_026776725.1 Gnathonemus echidnorhynchus | reverse complement strand
TCTGATGAGCCACACCTGTTCCTGGTATTTACCTGAGAACAGGTGTGGCTCATCAGAAGCCGGGTAGGATAGAAAACATACTGGACGGTAGCTCACCAGGACCGGAGTTGGAGACCCCTGCTCTAGAGGGCTTCCTAGACCATCATCTAGGGCACCCCCTAGACCACAGGTGTCAAACTCCAGTCCTGGAGGATCGCAGCCCTGCACATTTTTGTGTTTCTCCTCATTTAACACACCTGATTCAACTCCTTGTGCTAATTACCACACAGCTCTTGAGCTAAATCAGTTGTTGTGGAACAGCTATACAGGACTCAGGCCCTCCAGGACTGGAGTTCGACACCCCTGCACTAGATCATTCCCTAGAGCACTCCTAGAGTCCATCCTAGACCATCCCCAGACCACCCCTAATCCATTCCCTTGGTGACTCTACACTTGCGGTTTCTCCTTCAGATCATGATGGGGGAGGGGCTAGTGTACTGTATGCAGTCTCGCATGAAGATGCGCCCAGGTTCTGAAGGCAGCATCAATGCCGGTGGCTGCAATTTCAACTCGTTCCTGCGCAGAACTGTCCGATTTGTGGGTGAGTCTCCCCGACTCCCCCCTCCTGAGCTTCATGTCAGTCTGAACCCACCCATCCCTATATTACTCAAGCTGCAGATGAACACCGGAGAGTGTGAGCCTCGATACTCCCTGGATTCTTGGCTTTGATCATGTGATCATTGAGGGTCCTTCACATAGTGCCTGCAGAAGACTGTTTAGCAATAATTCAATACTCAAAGCAGGAACATGGGTAATTATACAACTACAGACTGTCTGTGCTAAGCCATTTGCTTTGTTGCTGATCTTTGTGGACATGTGTGGTAAAAGATGAACTCACTCAAAATGTCAAGGCACATTTCCATCTGTACTAAAATAAAATGGTGTGTCGTGGGGCACCTTGCTTACTCACACATATTAATGTATTTTTTTTCTCAGTCCATCTTCGTGCCACACGTAGGAATTGTGATAGATTACCAAAATGGGAACAAAATCATAAAGGGCAACCTTCTTTATGACTAGACAATATAAAAAATAACTCAAGCAATCAGAAAAGTTCAAAGGAAATGAAAGGGGAGAAGGTGGCTGATTAAATTTTTGAGTTAGCTGACACAGAAATTGATGCAGATGTTAGCTCAAAAAAAGGGCATGGACTGAAATTACATACTTTATTCCTGCAAGTGTTTGACAAAAAAAAGCCTAACAGGACTGTGTTGTCAAAGACAAACCCTACGACTAAAATAGACACTTATATCTCCTTCTGACCCTATAACTTAGAAACCATAGATACGGTACATGCAGAATGACTCAGAATTAAATGTACAAAACTAAGTATAATTCTTCATGCGTGGGTTAGTGCACGCTGGCTACCAGATAGAGGCTCTGCTGACCTCTTCTTTCACTGACAGTCTTGCAGGAGAAAAATAGTAAGGAAAAACTGTGAGCTGTAATAACTAGTGAGCCAAGGGACAGAATGGTATTATTGACATCGAACATGAGGACTGCTTCTGTGAGATGTGTGGTATTCCTCACCTGGTGATTGATTAGGGGTGAAGCGGGGTGCCTGATCTACTCCCTCTTCTTCCCAAGGTGTCCATGTGTTTGGGCTGTGTGCCACAGCTCTGGTGACAGATGTCATCCAGCTGGCCACAGGATATCATGCCCCATTCTTCCTTACTGTCTGTAAGCCCAACTACACTCTCCCTGGAGTGTCCTGCGATAAAAACCCCTACATCACCCGAGATATATGCTCGGGGGTGGATCAGCACGCTATCCTTTCTGCAAGGTAACTACCCGACAGCAGTTTCATGATGAATTTGTGCAGATTTATTGCACCAAAAATGGGCCATTTAAGTGTTAAAACCCTATATTTGTCTCAGTCTGTGGGATGAGGTTCCTCCTAAATCCATTCTGTTTCTTCCCTCTATACCACAAAGATGGTGCATCCCATTTTTTATGTGCTGGCAGGATTTTGATTCTTCTGCTGCTCCTGATGTTTGTTCTAGTCTCACTGAAGCCCCTTTTCTTATTTCCTGTTTCGTTTTAGGAAGACCTTCCCTTCCCAGCATGCAACACTGTCCTCTTTTGCTGCAGTGTATATATCTGTAAGTATTTCTGCCAGAAGCTTTCATTGTGACTATGTAGCTGGCCAGGTGGAAATCTGTATAGTTAGAGCATGAAAACAAATCGCCATGGCGAGTGGACTGGCATCCCATCCTGAGTCTCCCCTGTACTGTGATGAACTGGCATCCCATCCTGCGTGTCCCCAGCCTCTTGGCCTGTGTTTCCTGGGATAGGTTCCAGTTTCACACTAGTCCTGTACTGGATAAGCGATTATAGGAAATTGTTCAATGGCTACTACGGTCACTCAGATATTCCTGTTGATTTCTTCTGGCCTCATTCCAGATGTATTTCAACTCCACCATCTCAGACAGCACCAAGTTGCTCAAGCCGGTCCTGGTGTTCGCCTTTGCTATTGCGGCTGGCCTCACCGGCCTTACGCAGATCACCCAGTACCGCAGCCATCCCATCGACGTCTACGCGGGCTTCCTCATCGGAGCCGGTATCGCTGCCTACCTCGTGAGTATGCTGTGGAGGGGGTAGGGTGGGGACGTCTTCCAATCTGTTCTGGAAAGCTCCATTTTTTTGGTGTTCTCCTCAGTCATTCCTTGTTCTCGCTATCTTGGTTGCGAACAGCTTGACTATCTTTTTTTTATTATTATTATTATTATTTGGCTTTTTTTCTATCTCGTCTTGCTGAATTTGTTTTTTCTTTTACTAAACTCCCTGTCTAATTCCACATTACCTGCATGATCCAGTATTCAAGGTCGTATCCATCTTCTCTCTGGGGAAGCACTTTGCCCATTTGGGGACACACTTGGCCCCCTGAGGACACATTCAGCCCTTTTTTGACATGCTCAGCCCCTTTGGGGACATGCTCAGCCTTTTTGGGGATGCATTCTGCTCCTTTGGGATGCTTGGCCCTTTTAGGGAAATGCTTGGCCCCTTTGGAGTTGTGCTCAGCCCCTTTGGGGAGACACTCGGCTCCTTTGGGAGGCATGGTCCCTTTAGGGACATACTCAGCTCCTTTGGGACGTTTGGTACCTTTAGGGATGAGCTTGGCTTCTTTGGGAAGCTTGCCCCCTTTGGAAACACATTCGGCTACTTTAGGAACATGCTTGGCTCCTTCAGGATATGCTCGTCTCCTTTGGGATGCTTGGCCCTTTTAAGGACACACTCGACCTCTTTAGGGACATGCTTGGCTCCTTTGGGAGGCTTGACTCCCTTGGGGATGCGCTTGGCTCCTTTATTAGGCTTGGCCCCTTTGGTAATGCACTCGGCCCTTTCAGGGAAATGCTCAGGCCCTTAGGGGATATCCTCGGCCCCTTTAGGGATATGCTCGGCTACTTTAGGGACACACTCGGCCCCTTTAGGGATGTGCTCGGCAGCTTTGGGACATTTGTGCCCTTTGGGGATATGCTTGGTTCCTTTGGGATGCTTGGCCCTTTTGGGGAAGCACTCGGCCCCTTTTGGGACATGCTTGGCTCCTGTGGGATGCCTGGCCCCTTTAGGGATGTGCTTGGCCGCTTTGGGACCCTTGTCCCCTTTGGGGGTATGCCTGGCCCCTTTGGGGATGTGCTTGGCTCCTTTAGGAGACTTGGTCTCTTTGAGAACATACTTGGCTCCTATAGGGAAATCCTCAGCCCCTTTGGGAGTATTGGCCCCTTTGCAGACATGGTCATCCCCTTTAGGGACTTGCACGGTTCCTTTGGGGATGCACTCAGCCGGTTTGAAATGCTTGCCCTCCAGGGGATGCATTTGGCCCCTTTGGGGACGTGCTTGGCCCCTTTTAGGTACATGCTCGGCCCCTTTTGGACATGCTTGGCCCCTTTGTGACACTGCTCACCCTTCCCTGCTTTGTTTTTTCCCTGACAGAAACAGGTTGAGGATATTATCCTCATACCACCTCTCAATCCCAAAGATTTTGCTTTTTGTGTGTTTTTTTCACGTCTGGCCTTTGTGTTACATTTTTACATCACATCTTTCTGTTTGTCTCTTATTAAGTCCCTTATCACAGACAAAGGATGAGCAGTTGGTATTATTGAGTCGTGTGTCCTTCCTAAAGGCAGGGTAGGAAAGTAGAGTGTCCAGCCAGCCTGATAATTACACCGACGGCACCGGAGAGCGTATAATAGCAGCACCCTGCGAGCACGGGTCGGTCCTGGCCTTGCGTCTTCCTGCCATTGTGATGTAGCGCATTTTTGATCGTGAGCAGCATCTGGTCAGGGTCTGAGGTTATCAATTCCCATTATTTGGCAGGTTTAATTAGCATAGCTTGCTTTCATGAGAACATTAACTTGGACAACATGGAAGTGTTTTTTCCAGGGAGTCAGGAGACAGAATAAGCCGATTCAGAGATATTCCAGTGAGCCAGCGACCTTGCGTAGGCTGGGGAAATATGTGGATTATATAAATGTGCTGCCATCAGAAGAGCAGTGTGGTTCAGTGTGTACTAGGGCACTTTTCCGCCACACCAGGTACTGTACTTTCGGTACTTCAAGAAAGTATCAAAAGTGTGGTACTTCAAGGTGTTAGCTTTCCATTGTCATAAAAACTGGTATCCATTAGCATAAAAACTGGTATCACAATGTGAAGCAGGGTATTTCGTACTCACTTAGAAAAATGCCTGTAGTATGTTATAGGGCTGATGTGCAATATTAATACCAACATTGCATGTTATGCACATGCAATTCTTACATCACTAGTATATGTTTAAAAATCAGTTAAAAGTTTACCTCCACTGCTTTTGCGTGAGCGCTACATGCGTTCTCCAAGACCATTTTCATTCTTGCTGTTTTAAGCACATCTAAATGGGTTTGTGAGAAATTTATGTTGAACTCCCTTTTTTGCTTTATAAACACCCCAATATTTATTGTAACAAAATAATACCATGCTGTCCTACTGTATTATACTTAATTTCTTGTCATGGCATCCTGGTCTTATTGTATCTGTTCCTTTGAACAGATCACAGTGTGTCTTTCACTTGTCCATGCATCCAATATTATGTCTTTTACTTTTTTTTTTCTTTTTACTTTGTTTATTGTTGTTTTATGAATTAGCAACTTTTTTCAAGACGGCAGTTGTATTATGTTTCAGAGGCAGGCTATTTGCATAACGAATCAAAAGAAAGCATTTACACGTCCCGCTCCAAAGTACTAAAGCACCAAAAAATCCCAGCTGGTTTGGCACTTCAGGTACTGGTACTCAACCAGAAGCCAATGAAAAAGGGAGAGTACTGAAAGTATTGCACCAAAAGTACAGTACCTGGTGAGGTGGAAAAGCGCCCTTAGTGTGGAGCAGCTCTTCAGGGCTCCAGGCCTCTATGACATGGGGGAGCTGTAGAAGGAATGGGGGTGTTTGGGGCTCCTAATAGACACAAACAAACTGAAGTAACAAAAAATCTGAGCAGAGATCTCTGAAGGGGGTTTGTCTCCCTGTCCCTCCCCTCACATAATAATCCTTAATGCTTGAATAAAGCACATCCCCGACCCCCCCCAAAACACCATTTGACGTGTGTAGGCAGGAGCGTCAGAGGAGCATGGATAGCTGGCACTTTACAGTTGCCCAGCATTTTACAGGGACTCCATGATACGTAATATTCCATGTAAAATTGGGTGTGGGGGGGAGGGGGGTTGTAAGGTAACATTTCATCTGGGGGTTGACGATTTCCTGGTATGCCCTTGCATGTGTCATTTTGTGTAGTCCATGGTCAGGTGATTAGGGAGTTGTGACCAGAAATTGGACCAGGGATATCTACCAGTGCGGAGCCATTGGCTTTAGCTGAAAGCTGATTGGCCCCCCACAGTGCCCCTGCCCCGTCACTCACAAATTGAAAACATATGATTACTTAATGATATGGTTGGCCTCTGAATGCATCCCATGCCCCTGGATTAGTCAGAGGAGGGTGGATGAGGTGCAGGAGGCCTTTAGCCACTCTCTGAGGTCCTCTTTCTTGTCTGCAGGCCTTCCATGCTGTGGCCAACTTCAGATCCTCAGAGCACGTGGTGCCCCGGCCACCCCCGGCCCCCCGGAAGGATGCGCTGCGGGCCCTGACGCAACGAGGCCATGACTCGGTGTACCACAAGGGCCCCACATCAGAGAGCAACGATGAACTATCGGCCTCACAGAGACTGGATGGCCTGAACCGACAGGTGCAACGTGAGAAGGCTTCTCTGGGCAGCCTGAAGCGGGCAAGTGTTGATGTGGAACTTCTGGCCCCCCGCAGCCCCATGGGCAAGGAGACCATGGTGACTTTTAGCAACACGCTGCCGCGCACCAACAACGCCGGCGTGGAGGAGCTGGCACGACGCCACACCAGCGTGCACGTGCCGCTGGACCCACTGCGCTCCAAGCAACTGGTGTCCGAGTGGAAGCAGAAGTCAATAGAGCTACGGGGAGGCCTGCAGGGGGACGAGGAGCAAGACGGCAGCGAGGAGGAAGCCTCCGATGTCGGGGAGAATGGCGGTGACGAGGAGCTGATGATGCCCTCTGCGCTGTACCCCAGCATGCAGGCCGGTCGCGGGGCTGCAGGGGGCGCCAGGGTGGTGATGCCGGCCCGGCCGGGAGCCCCCCAGTTGGTACACATTCCAGAAGAGTCCACGGGTCCCCCGCCAGTGTCGCCCAAGAGCGCCAGCACTCGGGCGAAATGGCTGTCCATTGCCGAGAAGAGTGGCATTACGGCAACAGGGCCAGTGCGCCCCCCCAACCAGCCCCGCATCATGCAGGTCATTGCCATGTCCAAGCAGCATGGCCCCATCACAGTGACACCCAAATCCTCAGAGACATCCTCCTCCTGCACCTCCTCCACCGCCAGTACTGACTCGCCCCTGTACCGGCCTCCCTCCGAACGCGACGGCTCAGGCATTGTCACCGTGGATGCCCACGCACCCCATCACCCTGTGGTCCACATGTCCTCGGGTAACGGCGGCCCCTGGGAGTGGAAGGGCACCACCAATGGCAGTGCAGCGGAGATCTACGAGCTCAATGACCTCGGCCGGGATTGTGCCCGCAGCTACCGTCCCACCAAGAGCCTGTCTCCGGGCTCATCCATCGGCGAGGCCGACCAGGAGCCCCTGCCGCCCCCCCACCCCGAACTCCCACTGGATGCCCGAGGCCGCGACTCCACCCTACGCCGCAAGGCCCACCTTTCTGCCCCAGAGCGGGACGGTGGTCAGGCGCAGACTGAGCAAGACCCTTTCTACAAAAAACTGCATGCCAGCCGACGGTTTAAAGACCATAACTAGCAGCCTGACTAGAGTTACCAATTGGCTTGAAAGGAAATTGTGTGTGTCTGCTCTCAATTTCATCCTTTGGACAGATGATGAAGTCAAACCAAGACGTGTAAGTCAAAGCTTTTCCTCAAGCAAACAACCCACACCTGACATTTCTCCATGTTTTAGCAAACAGCTGAGGCCCTGAATGTGGAGACTTACACAGACAGCATTACCAAAAAGCAGAAGACTCACTTCATATGTGCAGCGTTTGACTCCGCTGTGCCATCACATATAGACGATTTGGTTATTTTCATTTATTCATAGCACATGTAAGGCAGGGTGTTTCCTAATGGCAGTGTTTTGTTTGTAAACACTCCTCTGTCCTGTATGTATGTGTGTGTGCGCGTGTATCTGTGTCTGTTTCCATGTGTGAGTGTATGCGTGTCTGTCTTTGCGTGTGTGTATCTGTGTGTGCGTGTGTCTGTGGGTGGGTGTGTGTGTGTGTGTTTGTGTGTACGCGCATGTGCACATTCATGTGTGTTGTGCACAGCCTCACTGGATCCACGTCCTTAAGGATGCATCAAGATTTGGCTGTAAAACCAGGAAATCGTGACCAATCTGTTTCACTGGTGCTTTTTGAAGCTGTCCAAATGAACCAATACTGAACAAAACTGGCTTCGTGTAAAATATACAGTATATGGATATCAGAATACCTGGAAGGAGGGAACATTTCTATCTTCAGTGTAACTAATCAGTGCTGTTTGTTTTGGGACAACATGGAATGAAACAGAGACACAAAAAACAAAACTTAAAAAGCGGAAGTAATGAAGGTGAAAATTACAGCTGTTTAGTAAATGGAAGATTTCCAGCTTGAATTACTTTGGTCAAAGCAATAGGCTCCATGCAAACTGTTGTCTTGCGGTTGAGAGACATTTTAGTTTTTGACTTTCATTTCATTTGTATTCAGCTGTGAAGCCTGCTTTTTCTGTATATACAGGGCATTTCCAAGCCTGCAGTCAGACTCCTGCATGTTATGTATTGGTTGTGAAATTCGGACGTCTGTCTGTAAAAAAGAAAAAAAAAACACTTCAAAATGATGCAGTCAGACAAAGAAAGTTTTGTCTCCCCTTGACTAAAACTGTAAAACACTGGTTTCTCAACCCGGTCCACTAGGACCCCCGGGAGGTCCAAGTTTTTTCTCCCTCCCCGCTCCCAACCTGACAGTCCACGTTTTTGCTCCCAACGAGACGGTCCACATTTTTGCTCCCAACCTGACGGTCCCCTTTTTTGCTCCCAAACTGATGGTCCACGTTTTTGCTCCCTCCCCACTCCCAACCTGACGGTCCACGTTTATGCTCCCAACCTGACGGTCCACGTTTTTGCTCCCTCCCCACTCCCAAGCTGATGGTCCATGTTTTTGCTCCCAACCTGACGGTCCACGTTTTTGCTCCCAATCTGACGGTTCACGTTTTTGCTCCCAATCTGACGGTTCACGTTTTTGCTCCCAACCTGATGGTCCACATTTTTGCTCCCTCCCCACTCCCAACCAGACGGTCCACGTTTTTGGTCCTAACCAGACGGTCCACGTTTTTGGTCCCAACCTGACAGTCCACATTTTTGCTCCCAAAAAGACAGTCAATGTTTTTGCTCTGTCACTGGGAGATAGCAAAAACATGGACTGCCTGAGTGTCCCCGAAGACTGGTTTGAGAAACACTGCTGTGTAATATGTAAAAATACTTCTAATGGAAATGTATTAGAATTAGAATGCATGCAATGTAAGCTGAGGGAGATTAACTGACTAACTTCTAAGGGGAAACATCATATTTGGGTAATTAATAAGATGCAAGAGACAAGCAAATGAGGTCTGAATTATACAGAAGCAGATCACATACAATAACATTTTAAAGACTATTTTTAGACATTTGTTTGACTTAAGTGTGGACAGAATATTAAGTCTCAGTGTTCCAAGACCAAGAAATATTTAAAAACAAAGCTCAGAATATGAGGATTTTGGCACCAGGAAAAGACAATGAGACAAAGAGGACAGCTGTGAGATCAGCCTACTGTACAATTCAATGTCAAAATGAGAGGGTTAAGACTAGGGAAGGAAAAGATGGAGATATTCATCCATCTTCCATTCTGTTTATTTACTTTTTTTCATTTAGCAGATGTTTTTATTCAAAGTGATGTGTGATCAAGAAAACTGTTGGACAGTTCATTGGGATTAATGGGCTCCCCAAGTGTTCAACACTGGAATCATTATGCTAACCTTGGGTTATGAACCCACCACCTTCTGATGACAGGCACAGCACCCTAACCTGCTGAGCCACATACAGCCCTCCTGGGGGCTTCATCCAGTGCACTTTCATGGTGAGTCTCTCCCAGAAACCAGAAAATAGAGCCAAATAAATATTCTAGAAAATTAACATGTCAGAAGTAAGACTGGGACTGCAGAGCACTGGGGTTGCTGGTGGAGGGGCAGTGGGGGGGTGGTGTTTATGGTTTACACACACACATTCACACAGGACATCTACAGGTTTTACTGTTATGTTAGTTGCAGGGGAGGGGACAGGTGTTTTGGGGACAAACAGCATATAATGAGTGCGTCTGGCCCCTTTATTCTGGTTACATCCGGGGGCTCCAGCACTGCAGTGTGAAATGCAGGGAGACGAGGCCTCGCTGGGACTGTGGGGGGTGACATGAGGGGACTCAAACCCGAGAGAAGACGGGCAAAAGGTGAGCATCAAACACACGCCTGTGCTGCAGCGGAGAGTGACGGGAGTCACTTAAGTGTGATCCCTACAGGCTTGTCAACAAGATTCATCTCAGTGGACTGTCTGTGGAGTGAAGCGCCTCTCCCCCCCGAGCCAGCAGGGGTGTGAGGTGTGTGGTGTGTGAGGTGCATTGCCACTGGGGGTGTGATGTGTGTTGCCCCCTAAGCCACTGGGGGTGTGAGGCACATTGCCCTCTGAGCTGTTGGGGATGTGAGGTGTGTCGCCCCCCCAAGCCAGCGGGGTGTGAGATAGGTCGCTCCCTGAGCCACCGGGGGTGTGAGGCACGTCACTGCCCCCCCAATCCGCCGGGGGTGTGAGGCGGGTGGCCCCCCCCCCCGAGCTCCCAGGGAACGATATGTTACCAGATTATTATCACGAAAATGACCCCCTTTCATCCATCATTTATCGTTGTTATGATAATTATATTTTGTACTTTTTACAGCTTAAGGAGTCATTTCTATTCTTCCTCTCCTTAACGGATGGCCAGTGGAAAAATAGCTTCTAAATATTTTAAAATATTCTTGCCTGGATCTGAGTAATTCTTACCTTACATTGATTATAGTCCCATGCATTATTTATTTAATCAGACATAATTAAGTATGGAGAATGTCTTTTCTGGCAGTCAATATAAAATGTATATTTTAAATAACTTTTATTTTGCATTATAAAATTGCATTAGTAATGTGTCCAGCTGAAATGAAAATTCTAAATTCTTTTGAAGATGATATCACTAACAGACCCAGTTACAGTTTAGCCAAATTAAAACGTTTTTATAAATTTTCACAAGAAGTCTAGAGGAAGGCAACTCAGCGAGAACATTCAGCATTATAGCCAAATGTTCAGGTAAAGGACCATATGTCTCTCAACTGACATTGGCTCATTTCCCACATTGTGTATAAAAAAATGGAAAATGGCTTTTTGATGACTTCATGTTATGGCTTCCCTACATTTCCTTCCTATAACGATGAGCTTCCAATTCAATTTTATGCAGGATTTATTTGTGAATTTATTAAATAAAGGTCTGATTCTGACTAGCCTGAGGTCCTGGGAGGGCAGGGACAAAAATTATATTAACATATGCCCCTCCCCTTTTGGGATTGGCCTAGTTTAATGGGTGTAATCAGATCTTTTGCATCATTAAATGATCTGGACTTTTCTCCTGCAGTGATGATGGAAGCTGCAGGCACATGGTGATGCCAAAACATTTCTCACCACATGGCATGTGCTACACATCACAAGAACTGAAATAAGAAGTATATTTTTGGGATGCACGTGCAAGGCATGATATGTAACAGATTCAAGCGAGAAGAGAAGCTCTTTGTGGATCTTTATTTGTGTCCAGGTTGCTGGCTAACAGTGTAAGCATCTGAGCTAGGTTTTGCTGGGCATCAGAAACAGGGTAGTTGGCAAGCTCATGCCCTGGGGTGGCCTGACCTCTGAGCACCTGCCCCTAAAAAGTCTCTGCACAGCCCTCATAGGTGGTGTTAACTTTTCAGAGAGCTACATTATAGAACTGACAACAGCGGAGTCAAGCAAATCGGAAGAATATTCTCCAACAACCTAAAAAATGTATATATATTTTGGTGTAGAGATGATTATCAATTGAAACCATAAAAGTGCAATGAGCTGCGTGCAATAGTTCCAGTTCTGGATGAGACAGACACTACTTATCACAGGATTTAAACATGCAACTTAAAAAGCTCAGGGACCTGGTCAGGAGCGTACCTGAGAATTCTACGCCCCTGGATAAAATGTTACCCTAGGCCCACCTGCCATATTTTACACATAACTCTGACTAGTGCGGGGGGCCCTGAATCTGTCAGGGTGTCCATGCCCCTCCAGCACCGCTGGACCTGATTGAAAAGCTGGTAAAATGGTATCTGGTGCTCACATAAAATGTTTTGCGGTGTGAAATTTAAGAAAATCACTGGGCACAACGGGGAGAAACGTGCCTGTCTGTGGGACGTGTGGGCAGTGGGAGTTAGATTTAGCTGCTGTGCTGTTTTATATGACGCTCACCAGCATCCACCCCCCCTCCCGGAATCTCTCTCACTGGTTCATTCTGTCTAACTTGCTTTTCACCTGACATTAGGGCAGCATCTCTGTGCTCTTATTCCACTCAACTCACCCAACAGCTGCCTGTAACGAAGATCTCAAATTCTCAATATATCAATATTCCTCCTTGGAGGTTCAGAGTCACTCTTAACAAAGGCACATTTTAGGTTCTCAGTCTGTTCCACTCCAGGAATCTGACAGGCATCAGAAGTTTCCATGTAGCTGCTCTGTCTTTTACAGGCTTTTCCTTGCCTTTCTGGCTAATGATGCAAAGAAAATAAGATGGCTTATTAAAGCAAGAACTATGTCCTAGAAGCCGGATTCTAACATTACTAGAGTGGTCAGGGTGAAATCTGTAGTAGCCTGGGTACAAAGAAATTTGAATTATCATGCTTCCAAGGGGTGGGGATAGGTAGTCACAGGTAGTGAATGAGCTCTGTTTGGTGCCACAGACAGTCCACTGAGATGAATCGTGTTGACAAGCCTGTGGGGATCACACTTAAGGATAGGGGGAAAACCAGTTTTTGTTTTGTTGATAAAATCTCAGGACAGCAAGTTACAGGCATCTGTGTTTCACAGGATACTGAGGGTGCTAGAGAGGCAGTTTAAAGGTGGCAAAGACAGCAGTTTGGGAAGGAGGAATGTATGCAATAGCCACTCGGGGATTGTGTGGGAGCTGATAGCAGGCTTGTTGGCATGGCACTGGGAAGGAGCTGTTTTCAGAGGAGGGCAATAAGCAGGGGAACGGCTGCTGAATCGGTAGCACCTAGCTGAGAGATGATGGGAATTTATCACCATGTGTCAGCTTCGTCTGGTGAAATGATCACAGAGAAGCGGAGGACAGTAAAGGCAGTTTTCCTCTGACAAAAATGTAGGACAGTGGCAGGAGAAGCAGGCTTTAATAAATCATCTTATTTTCTTTGCATCATTAGCCGGAAATCAAGGAAAAGCCTGTAAAAGACAGAGCAGCTTTGTGGGAACTTTTGATGCCTGTCAGATCCCTGGGGTGGAACAGACTGAGAGCCTAAAATGTGACTTTGTTAAGAGTTACTCTGAAATTCAAAGGAGGAATATTGATATATTGAGAATTTGAGATCTTCGTTACAGGCAGCTGTTGGGTGAGTTGAGTGGAATAAGAGCACAGAGATGCTGCCCTAATGTCAGGTGAAAAGCAAGTTAGACAGAATAAACCCGCGAGAGAGACTACTGGGGGGGTGTGGATCATGGTGTCTTAGAGGCCCAAACACACTCTCGTTTCAGCAGTTCCCGGCATAACCTGCTGCAAGAGAGAGCCGAAGGGTGAGCGTGCTGGGAGCGGGTGCAACCCAAACTCAGTGGTTATTGGAGCCTGAAGTAGCGCACAGACCGGTACAGCCTACCGCAGCTCCAGGGACCTGCAGTCTGGCTGACTGCAGGATATGCATATTCTCTTGCATTTGTGAACTCAGCACTCTGAGTAACTGTGAGTAAATGCTGAATTATTTCTGTAAGAAACATTACCGGTGCAGTGAAGTGCTTCAGTACTTAGGGATAATGAAAAGCCAGATGCACATTGGTCTACCAGGCCTAGTACTTGATATGAGGTGTTAGCATCGTTGTGTTAGCACTGCTCAGCTGTGGGGACATCAGTTGTTTCCAGAAAATTCAGCCCCTTAATAAAACCTACATACCTTTAACTAAGCATATACGACATGCTATCACAAAGCACATATTACTTTAGGTAACTTGAGCTCTCACACCAAGAATGTGAGATATGCAGCAATATTATACCATAGAAGAGTGATGAGGCTGGTAAAAATGTCTTAGTACAACACAAAAACAGCTATATTATCGTGTTATGATATTATAGTCAGTCATGAAGGGTTTGTAAGGTGTAATCCAGGAAGAGGAATTATTTAAGGAATAATCACCAGAACGTTTTGTGTCTCCAGAGAAGAAAATTAATTGGCTGTGTCATTAGGACAGGACTCGTGCGAGGATAGGGAATGAGGCAAACAAACATTCAGCAATGATGAGGCCTTGGCCGGTGTCAATGAGACACCTGCAGGAAATGCTGAAATGTGGATTTACTGTAACCTCACCGGTGAGCAGCAGGAAATGCTGAAATGTGGATTTACTGTAACCTCACCGGTGAGCAGCAGGAAATGCTGAAATGTGGATTTACTGTAACCTCACTGGTGAGCAGTAGCTCCTATGCTAGTCTCTCAGGTCCCAGTTCTCTCATGCTTTAATTGGATCTCAGATTTATGCTTAAACAGTAATTAAAAATTAATAAGTGAATCGTTTCACTTATAGAGCATTATCATTGCTTGAAATGAGACTGACTGATAACATGGCAGTAACACTGGGGACCGACTGAATGGAACTTTTCTCACTATGGCTGTACACACATGATGCTTCTTGTGCATTTGGCTCCCTCACTCCCACGCTCTACTGTGTGTCTGTACACTCCCACTGATGATCTGTCACACGCCTGGCTGCAAACATCCCGCTGAGGTGTCCTCATGCGACACAGCTGCCGTGTCATTCAGTGCCACTTTGCTCAAATTTTGCTCCTCCTCAGTGGTTTTTGCCCTTCTTTGACTTGGCGTGGCGTCCATCGTGCCTCCAGACTGGTAGTTGGATTTTCATCACTGTTGTTTAGTTATTGTTCAATCAGTTTGCCCAATGAAATATAGCTGCCCCGTTAAAAGCCTGTATTTTAATTGGAACCTGAATTGTGACAGATGCATAAAACATCAGCGCAGTAAGTGTGCACATCATACATTGGTGCCTGGAGGCTGATGTGTCACAGAAGAAGGTCACACATGCCGGCCCCGACCTGGGGCTCCATTATGGGGTCACCATGATGATTACGCCACTGCTGAGGCGAGCAGCCATCAGAATGCAATATCAGAGCTGCCAGACTCCCAGCTCGTCTTTAAAGTTTCACTGGTCTTCGCTGTTTTACAGAGCACCTGCAGTGGGTGCAGTTAACCAAAAAGGTAGCTTTGATAACCGCTAATGCCAAAGTTTAATTTGATAACACTAAATGGATAAACCACAAAAAAATTAGCAGATGTAAACAATAACCACTAACTGCTAACTTTCATTACATTAATTTAGCTGATTTTGGGCTCTGAAACCTTTACAAACAAATGCAGAGAGCTGAAAGTCTAACCTGTTTAGCAATTTAGTTCCGCAGAGCTGGAATGATTTCCAGGGGATATTGAGGACTTACCCAGTTGGGAATGGTTGGATTCTATAGAGTCTGTGGAATAAATATTCTTTAAATAATATGCTGTTTGCAAGATATAAACGTTTTTGTCAGAGGAGTCCTATTCTCTGACTGGCTCATGCTGATATTTTGCCTTCAGTGAAGCCTCTTGGGGACTACAAACATGGTGCCATTTACCCAGAACTAGGAAGGAGGGTCTTAGCTCTTTATTGGTCTATAGCTCTGTCAATCAGAACCTGGAAAATAAAGGAAAAAGTCTCAGGCCCAAAGCAGGACTTCTTGCATAGTCGGATATCTTTTTGTATTTAAGGTAGTCTGGGCTAAATGTAAGTGAACGAAGATGAAGTCCATTTAAACTAAGGTACCTGGAATCTGACAAGTTATCCGACTCAGCAAGAAATCCAGCTTCGTGATACAGGCCCCAGTTCTCTGCTTAGTTCAGGGTACCCCAGTGTAATTGGACTTCATCTTCATTCACTTTCATTTAGTTATCACCAGATGCATAAAACGTTATGTGTTTTGAGTTTACACATAGTCAGCCCACAGGATGCCAAATAGACTGTTCCAGACACACTCACAATAGATGGAACAAATATGTGTAATTTTAGGATTTACAAACCTTTATTCACTTTACATGTGAAAAAATGGTAGTGGATTTACAGTTAGGGGAACTAAATTTAGCTGAAGCTAAATGGTCCACTAACGATTTTCAAAATTAGCAGGAATGTTAATTCACCAATGAAAAAGTTAGCTTTGCTAATTAACAGTTAGTGGATTGGCGGAACACTGCCCCCCACTGCAGTGCACTCAATCACTGTTTTACAGTGCACCCAACTGACTGGAGCTTAAAACAATTTTGCTGATATGCATGACTGAACATCTCTGTTGCTGTGGTGCACTGGAGATCACCCAAAGGAAGCGGGGCTTTGACAAGCATAATCAGACACTGACACGATTATTAGTCTCAAATTATTTGAGCATTTATGCCTACTTAAATTATCCTATAGGGTTCTGACTGGAATTTGTTTTTATATAAATTTAGAAGGATTGATAATCTGGTGCCCATGACACAAATTGACAGTAAGTATTCCTGTCGATAAATTCCCCCCTGTTATATTTGACTTAGATGACTGAGATCTTGTGTGACCCTCATTCCGTAGCTTCACATCTCCAGAATTGGGGGTTCGAATCCCACAGTCAGTGTGTGGGTGGAGTTAGCATGTTATCATGTGCAGGGTAACTTTCCAGTACTCTGGTTACCTCTCACAGTCCAAAGACATCCAGTAACCAAACCGGTGTCTCTAAATTGTCCGTAGTGTCCCATGGCGTAGCATCTCACCCTGGTGCCCTGTGCTTCCCAGAATAGGCCTGCCACAAGAACGATGGATGGTGGGTTAACAACTAAGACTGAATTACTATACCATGAAATGAAAGACAATTGTTGTAGACTTTCATAGATTGATCATTAGCAGGTGGCCCATGTGGTCAGATTTTATCGGTGGAGCATAAGTCCAAGCCTATCAGGCACCGTCAGACTGTCAGCATGGCAGGTGAGCTCCGCCTCTTGCCTGATGTCATGTGACTCTTAGTGAGGCAGCAGCCTGTGCTATTGGAGGCTGCTCCCCCCCTGAGGTATCCTGGTGTCTGTATGGGAGCAGCAGACAGTCTGACAGACAGCTGGAAACAGCTAAAATTAAATGAACAATTCCATGAAGTTTAACTGAAAAACCACAAAAAGATAAAGGAAAGATTTTGGTGACCTGGTTTTAACAAGGCCTCATTTACACATTTGCATGTATACATTTACAAAGATTAAACATCAGGGAAACGGGACTGCAGCATCAATCAGTCCCAATGTATTTTATGAAAATGGATTTCATGTTCGGAGCATGACGTGGCGGTTACTCTTACTTCATGACATCCTGAATGGCCGACTCTGCACTTCCCGCTGTCAAAGGCAAGGTTGTTGGCACATCGCAAACACTGATTACAATGAAGTCCAGCCCTGGTTAGAGCCAGCTACAGGAAAGTGCGGATGACGAAAACCCGCGGCAATGTGTAGCCTTCAGCCGGCAGCGTGAGACCCTGGCGGCACCAGCTCCGTGCCCCCCGGTCCCTGGCTGCTCCTTTGATCCCCCTTTTGTTTGTAGGGGCCGCCATTGGGGCCTGTTCCCTTACCCTGTGGGGGTGGATAAGAGGAGCAGGCCGGGATTGGCTGCCTGTTTTTTTCCCATGTATTTTTATGTATTTTTATTTATTTCCCTTCTAGGCAAGTGCAGCTTCAGCTGTTGCCATGGAGACCATGGCAGAGCAATGTGGGCCTAGGGTGTGAAGCAATTTATCATTTTAATGATGAGCATGAGTGTGAGGGGGGCTGGGGGGGGGGGAGAGGACACACAGTAATGTAAAGAAAAAGAAAGGAATCAATCGGATTGGCTGTTCCATGCATTTCCAGCAAGGAACACGATGTCACCTTATCAAGTTTCGCTTATTTAAAGCTCTCTGCTAACTTCAAAGCTCTGGCAATAGGGCTGCAGGGCTGTGGCACAGAGGCCACTTTGCTCCATTTGCCACTGAGCGACTTGAACCACCCGCCTGCTGGCCAGCCACCGCTCCTCTTGCTATAAACCGCATAACCATCTCCGTGTGACACTCATTCACACGCCCAGCTGTGCATAGTGACCAAGTAAACAAAGGATGAATTTCATTCTGAGTGCAATTGCTGTTGTCTCTGCACATGCTTTTTGCAGGTCTTCTATATTCTGATACTACATCCTTCTGGGTATCACCACACCAACACGAACTTAACTGTGCCAAATGGTGACGTGAAGAGGGGGGGGGCTATACGCTCATGTCATAATTCGAAGGAGGAGTAGAAGCAATGCAGATATGAAAATGGGTCAGAGATACTGTTTGCATCTGCTATGTTTTTCTGTGGGTTGAGTCTGTCTGGGTGAGGCCCATATATTGTATCTGGGGCAGTCTGTAATAAGTCATTTTAAACTGCTTATCAATTCCCTAAACCATCTTTAAGAAGCCTGGCTGTTTGTGTTTAATGCTCTCTGACTGCCGGTTCATTCAGGCTGTCAGTGAACTGTGTTAAGTTGTCGCATCATATCTTCCTTATACCAACCCTAAATGTATGAGGGCTAGAGGGTGACATGGGGGTGGATTTTCACTCCTGTCCCATCTCACTCCGGCAAGAAAATTCCTATCCTGTCCTGCAATAGTGTTAAAAAAAATTGTGTCCCGTCCCAATCCTGGAAGAATTAATCCCAGTCCCTCCTAATCCCTGAGGAATGGAGGGGGAAGATTTTAAAATTGCAAACCTAGCTAATGAACTAGGCTATGATTTTGCACCAAGTCTAATATCACAATAAGACCACAAACACAAGTACAGCCACGCAGCAACACTCCTTGCAACTGAACACAATGGACATTATACATTTTTTGCATTTTTTTCTTCCATGCAGGTTACACCGTTTATTACTGTAACTCTCTTATTACTTATTACTGTAACTCTCCACTCTTAGAAACTTCCTTAAAATATCTGACTTGCCTGAAAGCTCAGAAAGTGAGATTAGGATCATTGTTAATTTTTCATTGCAACACTATCTTTTCTGGCTCCAACTTCATTTTTTTTATGACTGCTCCACGCAAAATCAAAGCCTATGTTATGCATTGCACTGGTCAGATAGTACTGGCTACCCAATAACCAACCACTAGTCACTAGCAGACAGGAGAGTTTTGAAGACTTAAAAAGTCGACAACATAGATAGCATTGTGTTCAAAATAAAGAAAATGGCATTAATTTACATTAGATCACCATATAAAACTGGTCTATTCATATGGTTCCCGCTCCCGTCTACTCCTGTTGACTTTTTTTCCCATCCTGTTCCAGTCCCACAGGATTCCTGTAAAATTGTCAGCCTCTAGTGAGGGCAGCATGGGGGACTCACACCACTGGAGTTGGGGTTCCAGTCCGGCCTTGCTCTGTGTGCAAGTTGCTCCTGTTCCCTGGGATGTGGTCTGACCGACAAGTGTTTGCTTTACTGAAATAACAGTGATGGTGTAAATGCTTCTTCTGCCACCTCCCCGCCTTGATTTCACTATAATTTCTGCAGAGCAGGGGCAAATATGCTCAGATCAGTTGACGTTTCCTGCTGGCAGTACCTCTCCCCACGCTGCTATTTTTAATCCTCTGCAGACGTCTTCCCATGGCAGTGCCGGATTCTGCAGGAGGGTGATCCACTCGCCTCCGGATGGCTGTACCTCATTTCTTGTGCTCTTTTCGGAGGTGATGTCTTCAGTAGGCCATGATGCCTGCTGTTCCCTTTAATTGATCGTTGCCCGTTTAAACCTTTTTGCATCCCAGGGTGTCCCCGTCCTGTGCCCTGTGATGGACTGGTATCCCATCTAGGGTATCCCCTGCTCTGTGTGTGCCCTTTATGGATTGGCATCCAGTCCAGGGTGTCCCTGGCCTGTGCCCTGTGATGGACTGGCATCCAGTCCAGGGTGTCCCTGGTCTGTGCCCTGTGATGGACAGCAATCCCGTCCAGGGTGTCCCCTGCCCTGTGACCTTTGCTCAGACTCTGTCCTAGATAGCGGCATGAACAATGGATAGTGGGATAGTTTAGCTAATCAGTGACCAGCATAACAGCACTAGTTTCTACTTTTTTATCATGATAATGCTATGCTCTTATTAAAGGTGCATATAAAGTTGTATTTTTGCATTGTATGTGACACATTGGAGACATGCTCTCCCATCTTTAGTTATTTAAGGCTGCGTCTCATCACCACAATTAATTCTAAAATGCTCTAATTAAGCCTCAGGCCTATTTAATCTCAATGTCCAATAGCTACTGGCTACTTTAAAAGCTTATTTTTTAAATAGGGCTTTGCTTGCAGAAAATGTCCAGAAAAGGAAAAGCAATTAAAAACGATCAACATAACACAGGCCAGCATCTTGGATTCGCTTACTGTTACCAGCAGGCATGGTAAGTCTCGCAGAGTGATTTAATTTGTACAGATTGTTTGTGGTGGAATACATTTATAAATAGGTGAGGTGTAGCACGATGTTATTCCAGCAAAACCTTCTCAAGGGCTTTCCCAGTCAAGAATTCGATCTCGCAGTAATCTCGTACTGAATTCATAGGTTTTCTCATACTATAAGACTTCTGCAATCCAGTGTGTGATCAATTTGAAATGACACATTGACCCCACGTTGATCTCATCATTTTATCTCATACTGTGAGATCATCATGATACCCATGCGATATCATGTTCATTATCTTAAGATGAAAGAGATGCATAAACTATGTAGACCAGATGAATAGGTACATATATCATTTATTAAACATTCCACGAGTATATTTCAGCATTAAACAACAAACCACAAAAGACATGCTTTGTTTGCACAAGTACAATGGAGTGCTTCTCTTTGCTGACCCCATCTTGCTCTCCATAGCTTGGGGGTCACAGCACAGGGGCACCTAACATGTAGCACCCCTGGAACTGGGGATAAGGGCCCTGCTCAAGGGCCTACAGCCATGTGAGTGTTCTGCCAAGGCCAGGACTTCAACTGGAAATCACAGGTACAGAGACTCGGTGAGCCACTCACTGCCCAGGCATATGAAATATGCAAATGTTACATGTTGAAACAGATAATTATCCATAGACATATGATCTACATTACCTTAAGCTGCATTTATCCCACAACCTTAATTATAAATGTACAACATTTTTTGTTAGGTCTTTTGGGGAACCTTTTTGATTATTATGGATGAAAATACCAGAGGATATGGCGTAAGGGGGCCCCCGGACCTCTCTGCCTGCTGAACCCCAAATCAATAAATTCACCTCTGGGTACAGTATGATGCCATAGGTATCTCACAGTGATACCAGACAGGTGACTTCATGGTGTGATGTCACTGTGAGATCATTATGAGATTAGGATTTGATCTCATTTATGTTAGATATTTATGACATCTTGGTGATATCCCATATATATCATGTCCTGACTGGGTGAGCTATGCAAAAGTGAAAAACTATTCCAATTCTAAGCAAAATCGCAGATCTGTTGTCTCTGAGAGTGAATTGTGTGTTGTGTGTGAGTAGGTGGTGGGTTTGAGTCTGTATTTCATATGATGTTAACCTGTGATGGTTTCAGATGGAGTATGTTTTATATGTGTGTTCTTTACAATAATGGCTGTACCATCCTTTTCTTGAAAGATGTGTGAGGCAACCTCCTTATTCCTTAACATCAAAATCTCTTATATCTCCAAAGAAGATATTCATGAAGGCAATTTCCGGTTTCCCCCAAAGGAGCTTTGTGGAAGGGTAACATATCACTCTGAGGTTTGTTCACTTCCTGGGATACTTAATTTTGTTCTCTGCTTCTCAGCAAATGACAGATAATCTTGCAGGCCCTCAGTGTTGCTAAGCAGTTAAAGAAAAAATCAGGATGCGAGGACCTTCTTCCCCCGTTCTCATGTTAATAAGACCATTTCCTCCTCGGTGTCAGGCCTGGCAGTTCGCAGTTGCCCTGTGAGGGCAGCAAGCTTGCTCCCCCAGCACAGCTAGTGCCAAGTGCTATCGCAGCAGCCGCTGGTGCTGGCTGGCGTGCAGCCCCCTCCCTGCAGAGGAACAGCGCTGCTAAGCCACATTCCCGCGTAAATGAATCCACTGCATTAACATGCAAAAACGTCAACAGATCTGATTTGCTCCTTTTGTGAAAAATTTTGTATGAGGCACAATAATTTACAAATAGACATACAAAAAGAAAATGAGAAACACAAAGAAATACAATTGTGATCTGTCCCTTTGCCAGACTAGGGATGTCCTGAAAATGGTGGAATAAAAGTCTGATCTTTAATCAGTATTAATTTTGACAGTTATTTTTAAATTTAGGTTTATTCTTAGTCAAAATACCAGAAATCTATTGTAGTTTTAGTCATATTTTACTCAATATCTAGTTAAAAAAAACATAAATTTCAGGTTCAGATGTGGAGACCCAGAGAAGGCTGAGATTCAAAAAGCAAAGCAAGTCAAGACCCTGGCAGCCCAACTGCACAGCTGCAGCACCCAGGTAACCAGGACCACAAACCTGGAGAGAGGATGCCAACAAGTAGGGCTGCACATCTATAGAAGAGTTGCCTACAAGCGTGACAGAAACTGAAATTGAAACAGTAACAGATGAAGTACACTCTTCCAGACATGGACACAAACCCCTACACTGTCTCCACCCATGATCCTCAGTCTCAATAGTACATGGAGACCACTACTCTCGTTCAGAGAAAGGTCACACAAAATTTGCCCAATCTAGTAAATAAGACAACTAGGCAGGTTAAACATCGCATTGATTTATGATTTAATAAAGGGCCAAAAATGGGAAATATACACTAGGGACCAGCAAATGAACAACAAAGATTTATACAAGTACTGAACCCCGAGAGATGTCTTCAAGGAGATGAATGTTCCATGAACTAGGAAGGAGTTTTGAGAGAAATTACATTGAGGAAGAAGAAGTGAAAGAGCCCAGGATAGGATGAGTACTGTATCAGGGTAGAAGTGACTAATGGAGATGAGCAGCAGTGAATATAGTACTGGAAGGCTGAGAGTATGAGTCATACAACAGGAGGACAGTCTGGTGACTGGGTGAGATGAGTGATCAGGATACATTATCCTGAGAATTATTACTGGAGAGGAAACATGAGAAAATAACAGTTAAGGAAAGAGGGAGGAGCAGGCATTTTAGAGAACAGCACCCAGGGTTAGGGGGCTAAGAATGGTGTGAAGGGAAAAGAGAGAGGATGCCAGAGGGAGAGGATGGCAGTCAGGATGCATGGAGCGAGGAGAGAGAGAGGGGCAAGGTGGCAGAAGGCGGTGACTGCGATGGGGAAGGGGGCCAAGAGCTATTGGGCAGAGCAGCTGACTCCCGGGTGCAATGCGGGCAGAAGATCTTGTCCCACAGAGTCTGAGAGCAAAGGGTGGTATGGTCATGCCAGAAGAGGAAAGGCGGCAGAAGGCTGGGCGTGGGGAAAAGAGAGGGTCTGCCGCTCCCAACAAATGCACAGGCCACCCTATTCTCAGCCTTTCTTAACCACCCAACTCTGATCGATAAACATCATAATCATAATCCTAGTCTCTGCACCTTAAAGCTCCATATCCTATTCATCCTTAACCACACCCACATTTCCTTTCCCCTTCCTCATGTCCCTGTGTCACTATCAGGGGAAATAATCAGGCTTTTGTTTTGCTCTGTGGCTATACACCTCAGGGTAACCATGTTACTGCCATTACTCAACTGTAACATGGTGGTATGCACTGAGACTAATGCAGTGGTTCCCAAACTGGGGGGCGCGGAGGTATTGCGGGGGGGGGGGGGGG
>JAODJU010000032.1:317180-349138 GCA_026776725.1 Gnathonemus echidnorhynchus | reverse complement strand
CTAATATTTGAATGGGCCCTGGGCCATTTTGTACTGTAAAATTTGGGCCACGACATCAAAAAGGTTAAGAACCCCTGATTTAGAGCAACTAAACTCATCTGAATTCTGTTGAGATTTAGATGGTGTATAGGAGTAGCATGGTTGACACCGTCTGGCCACAAAAAGTGAGCTAATCTCATAATCCAACTGACTTTCATTAACACATTAAGATAGATCTGTTTTTAAATGAGGGGAAAAAAGAGACTACCTTTATAAGAAACTCCTGGCTTCCATTGGCATGGTTTGTGAGATACGTATGGGTCATTTTCCAGAGATGGGAGTGGGGTGTAATTAAGTACAGTTGAAGAGGGTCCAAGCCTTTCATTTCAGGCACATGCAGGCCAGCCTCGAACAGCTGACGAGGCAGGACCCAGACGGAGAGCGCCAAGGGCACGGCGTCACACGCAGCTGCTGTGGAAACTATTTGCACTCAGATCGGCCGCGACGTCCCGGCACAGACGTGGCAGGTGCGGCTTACCATTCTCGCAATGCCGGCCCGTGTAGCCGGCCAGGCATGCACACCGGTAAGAGCCAAAAGAGTCCAGCACGCAGGTCCCGTCGTGGTGGCAGGGGGAGGAACTGCACGCTGCGGATGACAGAACAGCAAACGAAGAGAGGGAAAGCGGCCATTAAGAAAGGGAAGGTGGAGCAAGCCGAAAAGAGTGAGCCGAATGGACGTGCTTCGGGAGTAGGGAGCTAGTTCATGGGGCTCTGGGGATGGAGTCTTGGGGCTTAACAGCTCAAAGTTATTTAAAGGGCTTTGTTCTTAGGCTGCACGGTCAAGGGCCCAAGCAGATGTCTGGCAAGTGCCCGAGATGGCGAAAAATAATCCGATGATTCCCGGGAGCGCGCCACTGGGTCATAATAAGCGGGCCAGGAAAATGCCCCCTCACAGCCACCGCTTACCCGAGCTCTCCTGGAATGTGGCGAAGAAGCCGTCAAAGTTCTTGTAGCCGTCCGAGACGAAGAGGATGTGCAGCGAGTTTCCGGAGCTGAGGATGGGCGGCGGCCGCTCGTTCCCGCAGAACCGGCCGATGACGCGGGAGCTCAGGCCGTCGCCGTCCCGCACCTCGATGTAGTCGTAGCGGCAGCTGTAGTCGAATTCCAGACTGATCATCCGGAAGCTACAGAAAAGCAGCCGTGATCGGATACTGAAGCAATCATGACGTTATCGCTGCAGAAGCTAGAATGCTCCAAAACCAGTAGCCCCAGGACACTAATTTTCCAGCTGGGAAGTTTTCTGGGGGCAGGGGGTTGGGGCACACTCCCTAAGGCTCTGCCACCTGGCTGTTGTTTGATGCCTCTAGACGACTGATAAATACCCAAGTCAGGGTTACGCATTACCCTGACGTCATTCTTCACACAAGTCCCTTTGTTCCACGGAGGTGTGAATAGTGCAAGTAATTTCCTCCTGTTGGTGAAACTATGAAAATGAAAGTCATGATACATTAAATAAGCCACGTTTATTCTCCGCAAACCGACCTTTATATTATTTTTTAGCCTGTTAAAAGGATCAGCACGAGAAGAGAGTTATTAAAACTGGCAAAAGCTCTCCGTTGACATCATACTGGTTTCCACTGCAGGCAATTAGAAGTAACAAGTCTGGGACTCTTACAGTCCCAAGCTATTAGGATGACCGAATATTAAATATTTTCTGCAGTCGTAAGTGACACTTAAAAATAAGCAGATGTTGCTTTTTGAATTTAATAAGGAAACACCCTACATGTCTACAATAAAAACATTATCATCTATAGTGCTAGCTATAAAAAAATGAATGCCTATATATTGTTTAAAATAGCTCCTTTTAGAATAAACTTTACATCCAGATGGCAGTCATTAGACAGTTAATGCTGGTGTGGTGAGTTTGTTCACTTATTATTCTTTATCCATGCAATTTCCCAGAATAACTGCCCTTGCTACATATTCAGCATCTGAATTTGTGGATACCTTTTCCAACATAAATTGGCTATTGACTTAAAACATTTGTCATTTTGCAAAGTTTCCAAAGTGTAATCTACACAGTCAGATAATATTGTTCTTAGATGATATTTACTGATCCAGTTATTTAACTAGTTTTCCTCCTATGATGGAGTATAGACTCCAGTTTCATTAGTTCATTACTTAGGAATGAATAAAAGCTGTTGTTTCCTTCTAAAAACACAATATTTTCACTTGAGGTTACAGTCGTACATGTGAAAAATTAACCATGCACCTGTTTTGAAATTTCTACTTGCACTAATGTAACAAATGTTTACTATTTTCTATTTTAAACCATGTGTTGTGTGCAAGTTTTAGTAAATTTCCCATTCGAACAACAACTATTATTACTATATTATACAGATATTAGATTACACTCTACAAAATTATATTTTAAACAATGCCTGAGTTTAATATATTTTAAGACAGAATAATCCGATTTGCTCATTAAATATATAAACATTCAAATAGTGCAAACCTTCGCTAACAGGACAGAATTATAAGTGTTCCCAGCTGTTGTGCGTCACTGAGAAACGGATCCAAACACAAGCAGACCCTTAAATCAAAATCGGAAGCTTTTAGCCAGCTTAATCTGAGACTGATAACTTTAGATCAGCATGCAGTAACATATGCAGTAGATCCCAGAAGAATTTCAGTAGCAATAACAGTAAATATTTCTCTGAAATAAAACTGTCTTCCAGCCCCAAAGAGAACTTGCCTGTAAGGTGGAGTTTTCCATATAGGTACAAAAAACGTTTCAGAAATAATGCACATCTCTGTACCTAAGTCATGCCTTGTGGTATTTGCTGCCTGGGGTACAGTCTACACCCCCCCCCGCGACCCTAACTAGAATAAATGACTGGAATATGGATGGATGGATTAGTACAACATGCTGCCAAAACCCTTGATTTGAAAAGAAATTCCAAAATATCTAGTCAAAACAGCGGATAGTGTCCCACCCAAGCGCTTAATTTTACTTACTCACGCACTCAAATATTTTCATATTATAAAGGATACGTCTATTGCGTCAAGCACAGGAAAGCGCGTTCGGAGCCAAACAGGAGATGCACGAGTATCTACCAGCAGACCGGACGGCACGCGAACGCGCGTGCGACGCCAAACAGCAGAGGCGCGTGGACTCAACAGCTGGACGGAGGACACCTGAACGCGCATAAGCGGCCGAATAGCAGAGTCGCGCGAATATAAATATGACAGGGCACGCGGCATCACTTCGGGCTGCGGGGGCTACGTTCGCCGGAAACTCAAGCCGACACAAGGATCCTTAATAAGCGATGACGTTATTCATAAATCACCCTAAATCTGGAAAAAAAACCTGTTACTGTGTTAGCCCCAATTTTTACTTAAAAATATGTAGCATACACATAGATATTTAAGAAAAACCAGAGATTAGATGCTGGCTATCTTTCGGTGGCTGGTAGACATTTTCCAACCTCCACGACGGTGGAAAAGCAGCCAGCGTTGTCGGTAAATGTCGGTGTAAAAGTTTGTGGAGCTTCAGTCACGGTGGCGGAGAGCTAAGAGGAACGGCGCGCGCGAGCAGATTACCGGGTGGGCTTCCGCCCGCACGTGCCAGGAGCTATAAATAAGCGACGGCAGTCCATTATTCAGGAGCGCTGACATAAGTCAAAAACGGAGAGTAATTTCATTTATGACCGTCATGCGCGTTGTAAAATCTCCACAAAAAAGCCATTTTTAGAGGACGGGTGTCTAAAGGGAAAACGCTGATTAGCTATGTTAGTGCTAACCTAACGCCCAACTCCGCTGGCTGACATGGTTTGTGTAAAAGTTAAGTTCTAAAAGCCCGGTGGCAGCTGGTGACCTGACATCGCATTTGGACGGTATCAGGGGGCCAAGTTTTACTTTCAAAGCAGACCGCTTCAGCGAGAGCAAATGACTGTGATACCTAAAGCAAGGAATGTTTTGTACTGGACGGTAATGTTAACAGCAGATATAAGGTCTTTCCGATCTGTTTTAGTTTCAATAGCAATGATATGTACTCCTATGTACGTCATACTAATATACGATGTATTCCTGTGTATATATGTTTTGCCTAATGGTGAGGGGTTTTGTTAGTGTGTCACTGAGGAACAGTGGAGGAGGGTGTCTGGTGGTGACTACCTGAGCTCGATAGTGAAGTCCTTTTCCACCTGCAGCGTCCACTCGCAGCGCGCGTTTGTCGGGTAGCTCTCCAAAACCACATGACCTTGGGCCTTCCTGATCACTCCTCCACATCCTGCAGCAGGGAGAGATGAAGGAGGAAAAAGGGACACATTCAAACACACACGGGTTCAGCTGTTCTCTGTCAGGAGAGAAATTTATACAGGAAGGGCTGCACTGATGTGAAGTAAAGGGCTTTCCAGCACTCAGCAAACATCTGATCATGTCACCCAGATGTACCCGAGGTCTTCTGGAAGCTGTTCTTCCTGAGCTCCACAGTGACTTCCATGTTCATTATTAATATCTGAGACACACGAAAGGAAAGGAGGACACGAGATGCTCACTCATGCAGTCGCCTCCGGACCAGCCGGGCCGACACTCTGCACAGTACTTCCCCCTGACAAAGAAGTCGTCCTTGGCCACCCATGTGCCATTGTTACAGCGTTTACAGTTCTCGAAGATGCTGCAACCTGCAGGGGGTGGTAGAGAGAATGAGAGGGGTGGGGAGGAGTCCACAGATGGCAAATGAAAAGCAAGAGAGATGAGGGTGAGAGGATGAAGAAGGGAGGTTATCGCAAGGATGAAATTCTTTCCTGCAACCTGAACGAAATGTTTGATTTATTACGTCTACTTTTTGCCTTCTCCTTTATTTGAAAAGGTTTTTAGCCGTCTCCTCTTCCCCCTCCCCAATATGCACACGCAAACACAGACTGTGTCTGCACCCCTAAGCTCTGTCATCTGACCTGGGAAAGTCATCAGTTTTACTTTCGAGAAATGATGGGGAGGAATTCACACTGATTCCAACCTGAAATGGAAATTCTCCCGAAACCCAGAGGGCCCGATGCTAAAGGGGGCCTGGATTTTCACTCAGACTCACGGGACTGAGGCTGCCGGCCCAAGGTCTCGCGTCTTCCACGTGTCGGCGTGAGTACCACGACCGTTGGGGGCAGGTCTCCATGGAGACAGCAAGTCACTGATTTACGACTGAACCTATCAGGTTTATAAAACAAATTAACAACTTCACACTTGGCTGTGAACATGTGCTGCTTCCCGAAGTGCGGAATCACATGTTTATTATTATTACTTATTTCATGTAGGTTGTAAAACCAAGTGAAACCAGGAGGTAGAACATGATATACATCACCTGTTATGTCATATATGTAACATACTCCTCACTTCAAATTGGTCTGTGTGGAGTTTGCATGTTCTCCCTGTGTCTTCTCAGGTTCTGTCCTAAAACCTTGTGGTTAGGTGATAATCTTTAAATTATCATAGTGTGTAAGTGTGTGCCTTGTCAAGGACTGGCATCACGTCCAAAGTGTCCCCTGCCCTGTCCCTTATGTAACCATCTTGTACTGGATAAGCAGTCATTGAACATGGATGGATTTATCTACTCTTACAAGGCAGGATGACAGGAGAGGGCACCCTTACCTGGATGGATGATGCAGGGGTCGCACTCATTGACAGCATTCCGGCAGCAGGGCACTGCGTAGCCCACCGGTGACCCCTGGGTGGGGCACTTGCAGCGGATGAGGTCGTACTCGCAGCAGCCTTGACACATGATGCTCCATTCAGAGCCGGGGCAGGTGTCGTACCAAAATCTGTAGTCTGACAGACAGAGGTGCCATTCAGCAGAAGTGGGCTCCCCGACACAGCGACTGACAGCGTTACCCATTAGAAGGCTCCAGCCTGCAGGTGTTAACTACAAAATAGCTCAGGGTCTGGAGAACATGGAGGAGGAAAGCCAGCAGGGTTGGTGTAACCTTGGGATCCCCAGTATTTGTCCCTGTGGATTTCAGCTGAACTCCCTCTTAATCACTGTGTTTGTTTCTTTGCAATAATTTATTTGCAAGTCAGGCCACCCATTTCCGAGAAATTCAGCTTTAATTGTTGTTTTCCTATTGAGTAATGTTTGCAAGCTGATGGCACACATCACATCAAGCTCTGGAAGGTCGTTGACCTGTTCCTGTTCCTGCCGCTGAGCAGTATGGGGGGCGGGGGGGGGGGGGGGGTGACCCCCGCTTAACGTCTGTGTTTATCCCAGCCTCCTCATGTCTGAGGAACTCACTGGAAAAACAGCCAGAGGGTGGGGGTAGGCGAGGTGGTCAACGAGTTCTAGGAAAGAGTCTTTGTCTCAGTGCCGATGATTATGTAACTCAGAAGACGAAGACAGGACTACAGCGTAGAAATGGGAAAAAAAGCAAAACAAAAGCAGTTTCAATCCACTCTGGGTGCCTCCTCTGCTTGGAGAGTTCTGAACATTCCTGTCCACCACAGGCTTGGTCAGAACTCTGTAGGCTTGGGTCAGTCTCTCCAGCAAAATTCCCTGGGAACCACTGATTTCTCTTCAACGCATGGCTTGAGGGGTGAGAGGAGGTCAGCCCGCTTCCGTCTTCTGCCAAAGGCCTGCACAGTTTGTGAGCCAAATACTTCTTCATTCTTGAGGTCGTTGGTATTTTTCCTTGGTAATCCCATCAGCTGAGTGTTGTGTCTGATGGTAGCCCCCCACCCCATCTGCCCGCACGCCAGCCTCTATGGTGAATCACAGCGGTTGACGTGATTAATAGATGTGTTTCTCTATGTGGACAACCAGCTGGAGAATGTCATGACATATGTGCAGCGAGTATCTGTGATTTTCAGGCCATTTTAAGCACTAACATTGCAATAAAATACACCCTTCTCCTTCATCCAGATATTTGTGATTCACTCAAGATTTCTTTTTTCAAAAAGGAAAACAATATTTGTTTACTGTGAGGAAAATGCTCCTGATTTAATTGTTAAAGGGCAATAAAAATACATCTTTACATTTTCTTATTGTGAAAAATAAAGTTAACAAGAACAGCTATGGCAAGCTGTGAATTATATCATCAGTTCTGTTTCTTCTGAGATGAGAGTATAAGTAACTGTATTGCAGATATGTGTGTTTTTTTTTTTGTGCTGATGATACTTATACAAACGCCAGATAAAAGTATCTCAGAATTCCCTGTTTTTTGCGTTATGGTTTTCCTTTGAGACACACTATAGGTGGGGGCAAAGTTTGAGGTCGGCTCACACTATCAGCCATCATATCCTAGCCCCCCCGGAGCCCCAAACTCACAACCTTCCAAACCCAGACACAGGCACCTAACCTGCAGCCCCCTGCAATTCCTTCATGCTCCACCCCCCCCCCCACACACACAGGTTGAATACCTCTCTCAGAGCCATGCACCTCCCCACTGGAGGGCAGAAAAAGTGGCACTGCTCCTCACATATAAACACCATTTTCTCTATGCGATAATTTATTTGCATGGAACTTTGTAACACCTCTGCCAAGTATTCAGAAGTTTAGCTGTCGCCATGGTGGGTGATAACGGTCTGCAGTCTCTCTGCTGCTGATAAAAACGTTCAGGTCTTGTTCTGGATTTTCTTTTCCGTTTCTGACAGACACTCCTTAAAATCATTTCATGAGGTTCTCTTCCAGACAGACACCAGGAGCCACAAACCTCTCCAGTGCAAATTAAGTGACAATAAAGTATTGTTTGCTTATTTGGGGGAAAAAAGGGGAGAAAAAAACACATTTTCTATCCTATAGGCACTATGCAAGCACTGGAGTCAATTATATTCATTTACTCGGGGTAAATTGCCAGTGTTTACAATTTCCATAATGGTTTTCTGTGGAAATGAATGCAACAAGCTTCTTTGCAGTTTTGCAATCTACCCCCAAGGCCTACGTGAATCTAATACGTAAAGTATGGTTGGAAGGACAGCTTCGATCCCCAGTGAGGTTTGCTTGCTGCCACGCTGCGCATTAAAGGTATTCACCGGATGATGCATGTGGCAGCTCCAGCTATCCGAGAATCAGCCATCTTTTCTAAAGGAAAGAGTATAGTGTATACCCTTCCCAGCTGATGTAATGGTGCTTTTTCATTGCTGTGTTTATCGTCCCCGATAATCCACTTAAACTGTCCAGCGCTTTTAAGCTCATTCCCAGGATTTGATGCCGTTAATGCGTTGACTGTGATGTAACATGGCAGGCAGACTAGCGACTCACACACTGGATAATGTGGCCATACGCTTGCCGGCTCAGCTGCCTCGTCGGAGGATATTCTGTTACACCACCGAGCATCAGAATTGCTTCATTATAGATATGGTGCCAAATGTGAATACATTCGTTTGCTTTCATCGGGGAGGTGGGAAGAGAGGAATTCGGACTCATTCTCGCTGTGTGATAATCTGCAACAGGTTCTTGCCCACGTCCCTGATGCATGCAAAAGCAGTGTGAGAAGTTAACTGGGGACCAGGGGTGTTTTAATGGATAGGTTTACCTGGACTGAAATCCAGGGTAAAATAGGGACCCCAAATTTTAAACCCCTCGTTCCACACCCTTCCAACCCCCCCCCCCCCCCCCCAGTCGATAGCTTGTACCGTCACCACTGGCCACGCCCCCAGGCAACAATTAGGCTAATATGTGGGGGGGGGGGGGGCAGGGCTCTGATTCTGATGTTAATGTGCCACTAACACCCCCCGCCCCATGACGTCCTTTGACTTTCGGGTCTCCTGATTCTCCCGTTCCACCGGAATTCTGAGAAGTCCCTGTAGCACAAGCAGCTGCAGCGTGAAGCTGGAAGCCAGGCAAGTTGCTTCAGATCAAGAGATGAGCTTGTGTTGTGTTTAGTAAAAGGTCTCCAAGGGCTATGTGGCACATGACATTGTTTTGGGATTAAGAGCGGGGGTGTTTTTTTTTTTTTTAAGAAACGGCCTGATGCCTGTGGGTCCAAGTTTCTTCTTTGTCATTATAGCTTGTAAATCAAAGACTCGGAGCCGCATTATTGCTCCCTGAGAATGACTGGAAGCCCCAGCTTCTCTGGAAGTTTCCCCCACCCCTCCCAGTTTGGATCCTTTGTATTTACACCGTGCGTAAATAGGGAGTCGGCAGACCCACGTAGAATAAAAGCAGGCATCGTTTGCACGTGTGCCTGTAATTTGAAGGCGTAGAGCCCAAAAAATGGTCTGGACTTTGTTTACTCCTCTTGAGGTAGCAGGATCAGCAAGCGTTTATTCCTCTGATGTTATGCAGTCATTATAGCTCTTATCTCTTTGGTTTATCATTAGCCCAAATAAAAAAAAAAAAACACATACACGCACACACACACACACACAAGCACAGTGGAACAGCACTTAAAAGTCAATTTTCGCTGGAATCAGTTTTACCGTGTTCGTCTGGGCTCCTTTTACCAGTAAGAACTACAAACCTGCACACCGACATTCCTGGCACGCGACGTGCATATACCACGGTAACTGTGAGAGCAGTAGTAACAAACATGGTTTTCTTCCAGCACATGCACTCCTCCCAACACGGGTCTTCTGTAGGTTTTGGGGCTTGCCGGCCTTATGTGATTAGTATCTGTTCTTTCCATTCCAGATGTTGGATTTTTGATGGAGGTGACAGAACAGAAAGCGCAACAGTCCATGATGGAAACAGTCCAGTCACAGGGTGGAAACTGATGCCCCCTGGCAGAGCGAACCAGCGAATTCTGCCCAGCATACACAGTGTTACCAGGACCATTCCCCCATAGAAGTACATCTCTCTCTGGGACACCCTGCAGAGATCTCAGTCCTCTGCAACCATCTGACACGTACATTCAGTCTGCCATGCTACAGATTTAGCGCTTATTTTCCTTGGTCATTTTTGCGACAACCCCCTCATTCTTCCAAAATTCAGCAAAGAGCCACAATCAGATTAGTCACACCTTCTCGCCAGATATCCAAACCCAGATTCAGAGCATCTGCGATCAATGACGCTTGTACCCTGAGGCTTGGTGCGGGCAGGTCACTCTCCCTGCTCCTGCAGGGTTTGTTCAGGGTTCTGCATTGGGGCTTCCATACAGCTGCACAGCACATCATTTTCCTGGTCTGATTTAGAAGCCGGCACATCTGATTCAGATCACGTTACATGACATGACTTTGTATCACTTACATGCCGGGCAGCTCATTTTTGCACAAAGCGATTCATGTGCCTTTTACAGTTAGTCCCGCTAGATAGCTCTCAAAAGTAAAAATAGTGATTTTCAGACTGGCAACGTTTTGGCCGCCAAGTTTAGGACCCCTCCTAATCACCACACTATAGCTGTGTATCATTTCAGGCTGCATTTGAAGACCAAATGCATCACAGCAGCACCACAGGTCTGTCCCATTTCGAAGTCTCCTTCAAATGCGACCTTGAAACGAGTCCTATTCGTGAGCACGAAGGATCCACCCAATGGATCCTTTGCGGTCCAACTTATCACAAGATTCACTGCGAAAATTTTTAGAACACAATTGACAAAGGCTACGCCCACCGCATCCTTTGAAAGATGCAGCCCCTGAATTGGAACACAGCTTACCTCTTGTAATCACTATTAGTGACTGAGACTGTTCAAGTTGCCCAAGACAACTGACAGCCTGAAGTCAATGCTGTGTTTTCATACTACTTTCTGGCCTCTTTGCGCCAGACGGACTTATCAGTGGTGGAAAGGACAGCTCCCACGGGCTCCAGAGGGCGTCCTGTGAGCATGTACATCCAAAAACAGAGGGCTCACCCCTAAATAACTCCCAAAAAAAACTAACACTGAAGCAGCTGCCAAACACCATATGCTCGCAATAAAAAAAACTCTGTGTAACATGTAGTTCTGTCGTCAGCTCAATTCCTTTGTGCATCTATACCTTCTAAAAACAAAAACTAGGTCAAACAGCAGCGTGAAATATGTTATAAAGCTAAATCCCAACCTGAACTTGTATGCAAACGCAACTGCACAGCAGTTTTCTGAGTGCTGATTGTGTTGTCTCCTTTGTATGTGGCCTCTGTTTTTCTCACTTCCAAAGACTTACCGCAGGTAAGGGGGGGGGGGGAGGGGGGCTGTAATCCAAACACACTAAGAACAGTTAACCTCTTCTCTGGCAAAAACAGACGATGCGCGGACAGCCCTTGGGGAAGCTTGTGTGATGGGAAGACCAAGAGTTAGCAGGGGGGGCATGAGGCAGTTAGGGATCTGGGGAGGATTTTTTTGATGTGGCAGGAGGTATTAGGGAAAATGCTGATTAATCATTTTTTGCACGCCCTGCTTTCAGATCTCCAGAGGCAAGCTTTCCGTTAGATGCACTGTTGACACCTCTTTGCCTGGAAACAGCCAGATTACATAATCTTTGTGCTGTTGCCCAACTGAGTTCATTATGACCTGCTGTGGAAGAAAGCAACGTTTTTCAAAAACGGGAAAGTCTTAGTCATGCCAACCTCGTGTCTCCTGGATTTCTTTTTGGTGACGGTGATCCTGCCGTACAGCAAACCCTGCCGTCCTTTTGGGACGTGTATTACACCCATCACTGAGAACATGTGCTTCAGGAGAATCCATCACTGTCTACAAGTACTTCCCTGATCTTCTCAACCATTCACATTTGGGTCGATTTCCTGGCTGCAACACCTGCGTTGGTTAAATGAAATCTAATCTCCCAACAAAAGACGGCTGATCTCTGACAGTACGAGCACCATATAGAAAGCCTTGCAGTCAAATATGTGGCTACATGGAGAGGGTTCTAAGGCTGTAGCCGGCCATTTCACTTCTTGTGTTATGTTATGCTGAGAAATGTCTGACCAGATAGTGGTCCTTTACATCTGTCTAGAGCAAAATCTCGAGGAAAGCAGATTGTTACAGCAGCGCAGTTGTTGAATGAACTCAGTGCGTAAATGGCAAAGCCATTGAATGCATGTCAAGGACCCTCGGGATTAAATATACAGCATATATTTAAGAAAAGAATTAAGTGGTGACCTTTTGACTCAGCAGGTTTCAGAGAAAAGTCTCTATGGCAGATTATAGCTAAAAAGAAAGTAGACTGAAACACTTCAGACCTTCCCAAACTTTCCAGAGAGGAGACACCTTGATGTTTCATCTTTCAAAGACAGCAGCACCTAAGGAGCTCTGATGGAGTTTCCTTTCCATCAGTGGAGCAGGAAACTAAGCGGCACAGTGAAGAGGGGAGACACGCCAGGGGGAATCTTTCCGTGCTCTTTAAGGGCAGAGGAATGCTGATGCTGCCCTTCTCAAACAAAGAGCTGGGAGAGACCCACGGAGAAGGAGAGAGGGAAAGCCGAGGCGGCTGCTTGGGCTCTTACCGCGCGGCCACGCTGCTCCCCGGGCGACGAAGACCAGGAGGAGGAGATGCCAGAGGGCGCCGCTGCCGGAGCAAGGGGACGCACGTGTCCCCCTGCGGAGAGCGACCAGCTGGCGTCCTGCGGAAAGCATGCTTCAGTCTCGAGCTCTGTTTACTTTCTGAGCTCAGCTGGTTTGACATAACTCTCTCAGTCTCTCCCTCCCTCTCTCTCTCTCTCCCTCCCTCCCTCCCTCTCTCTTTCTCGTTCTCTCTCTCTATCGCTTTCCTGGCCTCAAGTTACAGCCCAGCCTCGCCGGGTGATCTTCCAAAAACACCCCGGCAGCCATCCGGGGCTGACGTCACTGCTCTTGAATGAAGCTGCACTTAGACAGCAGGCACGCCTCTTAACCTGCCCCCCCCTGCCTGCCCCACCTCCTTGTCATGGACGCCGGCACCCCACCTATCCCACCCTTCCCACCCCACCTCAGCCCGCATCCACGTTCCTGGTGTTGTCGTTAGATCTCCGCGTGCTGAGCGGACGCTATTCCACACAGCTGTTTTTTCGCTTCTGTTTTTTAGCTCCGAATGCCCCCTTTTTTCCACACAGTCTGTTAGCGCCCCAAACGTCCTTCTCAGCTCTTATTAAAAACCCGTCAGTCTCAGCTGAGTCTTTTTTGGTGAAACGGCACCAGCGACAGGCGAAAGTGGATTGACAGTCAGATGTGAGCTTTCCATCTCCTGACTCGTTTCCCGCCACATTCCGCAGCTCCCGTATCGCTCATATCACTGCATGACAGCTGCATTTTAAAATAAATATTATTATTCAAACATGGGGTGACACATAGGAACCTGTTACGGCCTGTAATTGGCAAATTGTGCAAATGGTACCACCAGGAAGAAGATGAAATGGATCGAATATCTCCTTCCAAGAACGACGAGGTTTCGGGTTTCTGGCCCACGAAACAAACATGGGGGTGTTTCTTTTCCAAAGAACACAGGGAACCCACCCAGCATCACCCTTTGGCACGCTGGCTCTGTTTGCTCAGATGCCTCTCCGTTTACGATGAGAAACACTGGCTCGCCTGTGCTGCCTGTTTCTCGGTGTTGCCTCTGGATGTGCAGCCTCATCTGGACATAATGAGACACAGAATCATGCTGAACAGCCAAACAGCCCAGAGGATTACAACCCCCCCCCCCTCCCCGTCTGTACGAGCCTCTCCACTTGTTATTTTCAGGAGATACTGTGCTGAAATTATGTGGCAGTGCTTAGCGGTTACAGAAGCCCCAGAGTAACATTGCTGTACAACAGTACACACTTGTATTCAAGCAACCACACACTCTGCTTCCCCAGTGGGGCCAGTCTATACTCTACAGTAGGGGTTCTGTGACCAGTACTGTAAGGTTGCCAACTCTTATGTATCTGGCATGACGCTCATGCTGTCAGACTCTCAGACCAATGCAAGAAATCTTATGGCAAATCTGTGTTTTTCCATTATAAGCCTAAAATTAGCTACATCAAAAGCACTGGGGTGGTTTGCGAACCCTACAGACTGTTTACAAGGTAATAAAACTGTTACCTACATGTGAATGTGCGAGCAAGTGTTTGCAGACCCGACCAAAGTTGGCAGCTCTGGTGCCAGGGTGCGTTTCCCAAAAGCATAGTCGCTAACTACATTAGCAACTTACATAGTTGGAAACATGCAACTTAATGGATCTGACTATGTTAATTGCTAACAGGAGAGTTTGGGAAATGCATCCCTGTTCTGTAGTCAGTATCCCAGCGGGCCGTGGAACTCACATTCTGTTTGCATCTGAAAAAAATGGGAATGGCTAACGTTACGGAATTGTTAAGCGATTTGCCAGTAACCGCCCAGCCCCCCACCCTGGGCATTGTAATGGTCTGTGAAATTTTTGTTACAACTTAGACTGATCTACAGACATCACAAAGGTGAAACTCCCACACCGTTGTCCCGGAACGTCACCCCCGGCTTGAACTTTCTATCTACTTGTGACGAGCTCAGCCCACTAAGCACAAGCTGCTCCTGACAGACAGATAACCAGCCTGTGGCTGCTGAGTCCAGCATCAGACTCCCCTCGGGGACCAGAAAACATACCGGTTTGGCATGCAGCGCTTTGAAGGAAGGAACAGCCGTGTTCACGATTTCTAACAGTCCTTAAGAGGCTTGGAGCTTAGCAGCCAAATTAGCAGGCCAGCAACTCGGAGTCTGAGTATTTGGACTTGTGTGGATGTGTGGATTACGATAACACCGCTGTACTTTACAATAAACCCACATTATGAGGTTAACAAAGGAAATCACACACTGGCATCCCAGCTACTGTACAAGGACAGCTGCCCCACTCCTCACTCTGACCAAAGGTGAGCGTGGATGTTCACACTGAGAAATACAATGTAATCTTTCAATTGGAAGTGAGTTGTTCAGAGTGTATTTTTGACCAATAAGCTGCATTGTTGCCTTACACAACAGTGTAGCCCAAGCGATGTTTAGGAGAAAATATGCATTTCTGATACAGTCATGGTCATGTTACTGGTTTTACAGGACAGAATTTGTTGCTTAGCTGGATAACGCGTCAGATTTGAGGTAGTCTGGGCTAAATGTAAATGATCAAAGATAAAGTCCATTTCAATTGGGGTACCTTAAATCCAAAAAGTTATCCAGCCTAGCAAGAAAGCTTTGTGAAACAGGCTTAGCTGTCAATCCATTCATCACCATGGTCGAGGTCACATGACTTCCTATATGGGGGAAGCAGGAAGTGATTACGATGGGGTCATTGGGATGCCTGTAATCCAGGGTCTTCCTGGCCACAGGGAGGCGCCACCTGCAACATGGACACAAACGCTCACATTTGTTTTAAGGCAGGGTTGGAGCAGCTCTTTTCCAGCTCTGTGTATATAAGGTTTTTTCTACCCCCTCTACCACTGTATGTTGACTCAACTATCCTGGTGGAAAGAAATGTGCTTAAATCTGTTTCCTCCTCTTTCACTTATGACCAATGGAAACACTGGTCGGAGCATCCCTCCCCCCACCCGACCCCAGTGGAGGTGACCTAGTCAAAGGGGGAATAGTCAGTGTTTATTGTCATTTGGGTTGCCATAGTTGTTTTTGCTGTTGACTGGGCAAATCCAAATTCCAGTTGACTGGGGGGGTGGGTGGTCTCCATGAACTTGACAGCTAGCCTGACACATGCAGCACATTGCCGCTGGACTAAGGGGTCTGGATCTAATGTACTTTTTATGTGTAACTGCACAAGTATTCGCAGCATTACAAGTCCGGCCCTAAATGAAGCTTTGTCCCGCCACCCAAGCAATGAAGACAAAATCCAGGCCTCAGGCTGCATCTCAGTCCTCAGGAAGACAACAACACTCCTGCTCTACATACGTGACGCATAGCTGGACTCCAAATAATTAATTAATCATTTAAGTGTCCCAGCTAAAGCTGTCATCCACACATTACTTTAGATAACTGTTTATTTTTCCAAAGCTTGGGGTATAATTACAGCCCCCCCAGGAGTGACTTGGTCACGATTTGTTTTTCTTTATGACTGCTGTCAAATGAGTTTTCTAGCAGGAGAAAGAACCCCAGTGAGGATTTTGGTAAACATCACACCCTTCTGCTGAGCTCTCCATAGCAACACTGAAGGACAAGGTATTTAGAGCCAGCAATGGTCCAAAGGCCTTTGCATGGACGTCCTGTACATTCCTCAGGAATGATGACATTCTGGATGCTCATCCAGAAGTGAGATATTGTTAGAATCATGTCTGTGTGTGGGGGGGTGATTTCGTGGAAGTCACAGTCATGGTCCAGAGGACAAAGGAGGAGATGGTCTAGTCAGTCTCCCCATCCACAGCATGTTCCTGGCCGCACAGCCACCACGCCGATCGCCGCTGCCCCGAGCACGGCAGGGTACTTCAGCTATTTTCCACTCAGTTTTATTTTGATCTCAGTCAAAACCCGGGAGCCAGTGCATGTCTCCGGAAGGTTCCGATGGAGAGCCGCCAGCCAGGGATGATGCTGGCAAACGTTTATTTTGCTTCACCATGGCTACCGACTTTCTGTTGTACGTGTTTTTTCTTTCTTTCTTTTCCTCCTTTCTTCATTTCCAGCCTCCGTTTCCAGCAGAAAGGGAGCCCGTTCCATTGTTTGGGGAATTCTGAAAGAGGAGTAATGTGTGTGGGTTTGTGTGCATTTACTGAATTGGGGGGGTGGGAGTCAATCCTGCCAGCACTTCCTCCTCCAGAAAAGCAGACTGTCTGTAACTTACTGCTAGCCTATTAATAGAAGCCGCAGGCTTTTACTGCTGAAGTGATTGGACTGTCATCATTTTCTCCTACTAAGTTTCCATCTCTGGTTGGGCCATACATTCTGTGTGTACAGTAGATCTATGTTTGTTGAAGAAATCTCCTAGGTAATTCCTGTATTGTGGCTGAATGACTCCACCTGGTGTCATTGAAATTGCCGGCATTCGTGCTGGAGGTGATCCAGGCAATTGTCACCAGGCAGGAGAAGGACAAAGGACACAGAGGGACCGTCGTTCACCTTCTGCCCTATCAGAGTGACCAGCACTGTCGCTCAAGTTCGGGAGACGCTTAGCCATCACCCAGAAACAGGACAGGCATTTATAGTCCATGTGATGGCAGGGACAGCCCTTCCTGATAGGGCTGGCAGAAGGAAGGGTGGAAGGCCTTCAGGAGGTGGAGTGCGAGGAACAGAAAATCTCCAGCCCCGGTTCTCGCTCCGACGGAGCTCCTCTCGCCAAATGTGACAGCGGTAACGCACGCTCATGCGTGATAATTACACACCTCCACCGCTTTTAATCTCTCGGGACAGGGGGACGTACCAGCCACAGCAGTGCAAAATCCTCAGTGTGGGACAGAGCAGAAAGGAAAACCTTGGTAAAGCGTCATGTAGCCTGACAGATATGCAAATCTCTCCCACGGGAGGGAGGCCACGCGTTCTTAAAGACACACACAGACCACTGGCCCTTAACCGGATTACAAGCACGTAGACTCCTCAGTGCTACACACTATCCATACGTGGATTTCTAAAGCATAAATCAGGGGGCATGGACATTTTGTGGTCATTGGTGGCATGGGTGTTTTGTGGCATAAAAATAGAGCTTGAGTCTGTATTTAGGGAATAACTATGGTCAGCTTGGTAAAAATCACTGAGAATGAACTGTGGTGACCCTTTTCCATGAACTCATACTATGGTTACTAGAGGTTTTTGGAAAAGTTTTAAATACAGCACATTGCCAGTGATAATTCTTTTATTATTTCCCATTACAGGCGTGAAGGATGGATTGCCTGGTGCTGCAGAGACATTTTAGATGTTCTGCTGTCTTGCAATGTCAGATGCACGTGACCTGCTGTGGACATGGAGCACTTGGGAACAGAGCTGATCAGATTTACCGAACATCAGCATCCAGTCCGAATCGAGGCACAAATACAGACTGAAAGTCACAGGCAGAAAAGAATGTGTCAGCTTATTTATTTATTGCACAGCTTTGCAAAGTAATTTATCTATCTGTCTATCTTGAGCACTGGGGAGATGAAGGGTGTCCAGCTAAAAAAGAAAAATGGAAAGATACTGGTCTGAGTGCAGAAACATGTGGGTCTTGAGATATGCTGGTCTGGGTGGGGGAAATTAATATATTAAGTCATAGGTACAGACGTGTAAAGTACTTGAGTAATTTTACTTGATTACTGCACTTAAGTATTATTTTTGGGAATTTTTACTTTACTTGAGTACAATTAAAAATGAATACTTTTACTTTTACTTAATTACATCTTTAAAGAAAAAAAGTACATTTTACTCCTTACAATTTTATTTACAGTCAAAAAGTAAATCATTTTAAAATACTCATTTTTGGAGATCAATTTAAATGTTATTCATTGTGCCAATGAGATTTGTTTTCACATTCTATGAAATTAGTCAGACATGTTCATTGCTCCTTTGGAAGTGAGGTTGTTTGGTATCTTTTGCAAAAAGTAGGGGTGAAATCCTGACTAAAATCTGAACATCTGTCTTCTCAGGCTATGACAGTGTCTGGGAGCCCACATGCAGTGTGCAGACCACCTGACTGCAGGTTCCACACATGGGGAGGTGGGATTTGAACCCTGGTCCTTGGGTTGTGAGGCACTGGGACACTGTGACCACTGTGCTATCTGGCCACCCCCTCTTGCCTTTTCTGAAAGTCTGGGTGGAGGTACTGTATATGTTGAGTTACAGATAGATCCTGAGCTGGTGTGAAGATTAGAATATGAGAGTCCAAAGGAGAAGCTACAGATGAGCGATCTACAATGGAGATTCCCTTTTTTGGGATTGTTTCTTATATGCAAAAATGTCATCTCTGAGTGTTTCAGTGACTTTGCCATGCATGTACAATTTGTTTTAGAGGCACAGGAGTTGTGAGACGTGTTTGAGGTATCTAGTCCTGGAAGTTGCATAGGAGCCACATGACCGCATATCTAGACGAGTTTGTTTTCTGAAATGCAGTTATTCAAGTTGTGGCGAAATATTCACAAAATACCTGCAGCATTTATAATAAGTTTTGTGTCTACATTTCAGTCATCTGCAAACAGAGCCAGCTCTGGCTTATTGGTGGACTCTCCTCAAGTCCCTCCAAATGGCAGGTAATTTGGAGGCTCAAGGCATCTGCCTCTTTTTCCTAGAGCTAGAGTCAGCCCAGTCTCGAAAGCTGTAATGGTGACATCTTATAAGCACTAAACTGTGCTTCCCTCATGTGGTAAAAATGTGTACTGCAAAATTCCCAGCAGCATTTTAAAAAATGCTCAAGATAGACAAGGTACAATCTGTTATTTAAAGGCAACAGATTTTTTAAGAACTGGAGAAAAAAAAAATCTTTTGTACAAATGCATTCATTTCTCTTAAGTAAAAAGAGCAGTGTACAAGTTCACAGTTTTTATCTATTTGTATTTGCTCAGATGAACTGAACTGTTAATCTCCTAACCTAATCACACTCTTTTTGCCAGTGCCATTCTGAAAAGTGCCAAATGTCACCTTGGACCATGAAAAAAACAATGGTGGTGTGTGCTTGCTTTCCAGAGCTTCATTTAACAAAAGATCTCAGCAGTGAAATAACAGCAAATGGTGAGTTTCTGTATAGCTAGTTTTGAGCAGCCGGTTAGTACTATGCAAAAATTACATAGCCCACACAAAAAAAAGACCCCTTGAATATGTTTGCAATAAATGTAATTCATGTAATATATTACAATAATATATTGTAAAATATTATAAATATTACAATATGTTATAAAATTCCATGTAGGGTGTACACCAGCTTTGTGCCCCGCTGCTGGGCATAGGGTCTGGGCCCCACAACCTTTTACACAATAAACGGTTAGAATATGGATGGATGTTACATAAAGTGATTTCTCTTACTGTGTCAGTTTCATTTAAATGAGACTGGAGGTAAAAGTGTCAATTGCTTTGCCTATAACACTGAAAATGGGGCTTTTTCAGCATTTACACCCTTAAATCTGCCACAGAGGACTGAGATTAGCTCGTCATTCTCATCACATCATTAGCTGTCCGGCATCAGGTGGATGGAGCTGGTTTCTAACAAAATATATATATGTATCTGTGATGTGGGTAGTTATGTCTAATGATGTATGCAGAACTACACGTCCATCCATGCGTACTGGGCAGTTCCCCCGGCACCACAAAAATGCAGTATAACCTGGAGGGGTTTCCTGTCCATTGCAGGACACACCTACACTGTGGGCAATTTAAAGATGCCAGCTAGCCCATTACATCATAGCAGGTGCTTTTATGACCAGCCAATCTCAAGAGCAAAGGTAGGCATTCTTATCCGCAAAGGGCCGGTGTGTGTGCGGGTTTTCAAGGCAACTCTCTAATTAGATTACTAATTAGAGGACTGATTGGCTGAAGAGTCCTAACACCTGGGTTTGAACAGTTGACCTAAAGGTTATCCCAAAAACCTGCATAGACACTGGCCCTTTGTGGATAATATTGCCCACCCCTACTCTGGAGCAGTTAAGGGGTTCGCTCAAGAGTCTAACTGTGAAATCATTTTGTCGATGATAAGGTTTGAACCAACAACCTTCTATTCGCAGTTGCAGAGTCCTAACCCACTAAGCCACAGCCCTAGTTAGCCTAACTATACGTCTTCAGACTGCAGGAGGAAACCAGAGTACCTAAAGGAAACCAGTACAGCACAGGGAAGAAATGCAAACTGCACATAGACAAGGCAGGGGTGGAATCAAACCCACAATCCTGTCGGTGACAGTCACCATGCTGGCCAGGATCTCCATACAATTTTTTTTTTTTTTACTGCACATCAAAATTCCCAGAATCTGTGTTAACAAAGCTTTGCCACTGGAGGGCGACAGAGCCACAACCAAGCTGCAACTGAACATTAATAGTGTCTAACAAAGTCGAGGCTTTTCCTGAAACGCTTGATATAAAATGATTGAGATTATTCCATGGAGAAGAATCACATACGGGCATAATATTTGTCCAACAGCCTCACTGCTTCAGCCAAGAAACAACATCTGCACCGGGGAAGATGGACTGCAGGCAAACAAGCAAATAAACGAACAAACAAACAAACAAGCACCCAAATAGTACGATGCAGATACCATGCTGGGACGGCAAGGAATACATGCTCTCCAGTAATCTGCTCCGACAAGTCAGGGCATTAAATAATTCAGCCACAGTGCCTTTTCCTCTAATGGTGACGATTACTCTTGCTTAAATGCAGTAATGTGCTCTCTGACAGCATCCCTTGTTACAAGCCGCTCCCGTGGGATGCAATCTGTCAGTGGTGGTGGGCTGCCGCTGGGTTACCTCTCGACCGCCGCTCAGGCGTGGAAAAAGGCGGCGGGAGCCGGCTGGGGGAGAAAGCCGCCTTTGTTAGTGCCGATCGATTTCGCTGTATTTTCGGGACGTGAAACCATTCAGGCTTACGCATTCGTTAGGGACGCTCGACGCGACCCAATTGCGGGTAATAATGCAAACTGTTGACTAATTAGATGGCCAAGGGCAGCTGTGTCCCAGGAGCGAATACATGCTTTTCATTGGGTCTCAGCTCCCAAATTAGTTGAAGAAAACATCAACAGACCCACGTCAGGTGATACTTCTGCGTATCTAATCAGGGGCTTTGATCAGACAGGAGTCAGTCCCATATATCCATTTTTGAACCATAGCATGTCTGATCTAGGGGTCAGACCTAACCCCCACCCCCTCGACTGCACCACTGTCGTATCATCTGGCAGGGGGTGCTTTCAACTGCCATGTCCCGCCAGCAGTGGGGGTAGGAGGGGGGCTGTGATAGTGTGGGATTTTAAATAATGACCTTCCATTTTCTTAACCTCCACCCTGCCTTCAACAGGAGGCACCAGCCCAGAGTCATATGATCTGTTTTGGTCACATGATCCACACGATGGCAAGGCCTCTGACCTGCTGGCTAAGTGCAGCTCAGCATGTCAACCTTTCAGGGGGGGGTTCACAATTCAAGCACACCTGCTGGGAGAGGCCCTCCCCCCGCCAAATCCAGCAGGAGTTACAACACTCTACAGCAGAATGGACTTCGGTGCAAGGTCTGGTCATTCTCCTCTTCTGTTTGGACTCCTCCTCACTTCTCAGATGCATCTTGCTCCCTGTCCTACACCTTCCTGGGCCATGACATCCTGAGCCGGTCTCTGCTGAAAGCGGCAAAGGCTGCTTTGTGGCTGTTAAGTGTTCAATCTCAGTTCACACACTTATTGGAATAAATCCATAGGACACAGAAAATATCAGTAAACCTATCAAGACAGCCAACCCATAAAACCAGGACAGATTACACCCATGGTCCGTTAGCCGAGAATGTCAAGCCAGCCGGTGGTGTATGAAAGCCCAGTTTAGCCTGGACCTCTTTTGGACCAGTTAAAACATCTCTCATAAACCAATTTAAGACAAAAAGGCCAATTAACAGGGAAATTCAGGCACCGGCATCCATTTGCGAGAGAAGGATATGAAGTGACGGCTGGGTAATGAGGCGCAGAGAATCCAGAGGCCAGATCAGGCATCTTTAGCCCTCCGAAGTCGCACTGTATCTCACGGCTGCCCAGTCGGTGCCAGTGGAGGGTCATGAGGAGACGGAAGAGGACAACAATATTAAACTATGTGCTGCTTCACCGTGCTGCAATGAGCAATTACCCAGCCTGAGCTGAGCTAAAGCTAAATGCTATTAATCGTTTCAGGAAATCCTTAGACTTCTTATCAGCAGGGAATACGGGCCTCATAAAATTGGCAAAGGCAAGCTTGTAAAATTGCTATTAAATTAAATTCACCTCAGTGCTGTGACCGAGCTACGTTGCTAAAATAAATAAAAAAGATCCCAGAGCATTTTCTCACCTACCCGCTTTACACTCAGCATTATGCCAAAACTGGGTATAGAACCAGCAGCCTCATGGTGGGCATGAAGTCTCCCAGTGCATCTTGGCACCACAGCAAGGTGACGTAGGCACATCGTAAAATGTGACGATATTGTCACTTCAAAGAAGTGGAACCAGGCTCCCTGGGTTCGGGCCCGTTCGCAGAAGGGGGGTCGGGTGCAGAACCAGCACAGTATCAGCTCACAAATGGGGAGAGTGCTTTTCTGCCTTAAAAGCTGACTGTGAGTTTCTATTTAACCAATGCATGTTTGGTCACTGTATCTGGTGACTATGTTCTCCAGATAGACACCTTATTCCACTTATCATCTGCTGATCCACAGCATCATATGCAAACTGCATTCCTCCATAGTCCTGGGCGGCGTCGCCTCCAATTCCGGGCCATAAACTCCTCATACGTATGCGATTCCCCCTCCTGGCCCCCTTAATGGTGTTACTCACAGAAAAATGCTATGCTTAAGGAAGATGGAGCAGATGGCAGCCTTCCTGTTAACAGGATCGGTGTTTCCACCTCTGTGTAATTCAGTATTCAGCCTGGGTTTATGGAGAGACACAGATCCATCATTCTCTGTGGTGCCGTCTAACGCGACCGTGCTCCTCCTGTCTCCTTTACTGACACCCACGTTTAAAAAGACTTCTTCTCACATTCAAGTACACTCGTGCAACCTCTGTGCCTCTTTCACACATACACACATACAACCAGTCTAACTCTCACACAGACACACTCAGACCCTATGTCCGAAACACACACACAACCTGTCTCTCACAGAAATACACACAGCCCCTATGCCTCAGACACACATAACCTGTCTAACTCTCACACAGACACACACAGCCTAAGTAAAAAACACAGCTACATTCAGTATACAACCTAACTCTCACACAGACACACATAGCCCTTGTGCCTCATACACACACACAGCCTGTCTAACTCTCACACAGATACACACACAAGCTGTCTAACTGTTACACAGAAACACACAACCTGTCTGCTTCCCACACAGACACACACCCACAGCCAAACTCTTACACAGACACACACAGCCTGTCTGCCTCCCACACACACACACACACACACACACACACACAAACTCTTACACACACACACACACAATACCAGTGCCTTTCATGCACACACCCACTGTCACACATATAGACACAAATGTGCATCAACTGAAAAGCAGCCTTAAACACACAGAGTCAACTGTAAGGGGCAAAAACAATCTCCTCCCCCCAGTCACCCACACACACAAACAGCAGTAAAAACCCCAAATCCTCTCAGTGCTGACGGTCTGCCTGCAGACTCATTATTTGGCTCATCGGGGGAGTTGATATGCAGTTTTGAAAGGGCTAACCTTTAGGAGGTGACAGCATGGTCTGTGTGTGCCCATGCAGGGGGGGCGAAACCAACCGAAGCAGCTGCAGTCTGGCTGGTATCAACTGTCCGGGGGGGGGGGCAAGTGCTGGTTACCGACCTCTTGGTGGGTCATTTCACGATAGGAATGGCCAAGGAATTTGGCTAGGAGATCTCAAAATAAACTGATAAGGGAGGGATAGGTTTAACACATTTCGGAGGAGTAGCCTGGCTAGGTCACAGATTAGAATCAGGGCATCCACTTCGACTTGCTTAGCTGAGCCACACGGAGACGTGAAATCATTTACACAAATGAGCAATAGAAAACTGATCATGCAAATGTCACAACCGAATTTGTGTGGGCACCCATGCCACCCCCGGCAAGATGCCGCCCTGGCCAGCTGCCCGTGTCGCCCATACCTAAATCTGCCAGTGCCCTCAAACATGGAACACCATGCATCTCTCAGTATGGCACCAGGAGCTGGAGAGTAATTAGAAGCAAGCAGGCTAGGGAACACAATGGACTGCATCTATGGTGTGTGTGTGTGTGTGTGAGAGAGAGAGAGAGAGAGAGAGAGAGAGAGAGAGAGAGAGAGAGAGAGAGAGAGAAAGCATGTCAATTCTTTTACAGCAACTGAGGATTCATCTTCCTCTCACGCCTGCTGGATCCAGGCGATTTGGCACAGCAATTTACTGTAAAAATGACCCAATTAACTTGATTGAAAACTTTAATTCAGAGCTGGCCTCTTACTTCGCTTAATGTATGAGGGTTTTGGTGAGCTGTGCTTGGTTTTCATTTTCTTGTTTTTGTGTAATTGATGGAAAATGGAATGCATTAACTTAGCCCCGAATTGGGGGGGGGGACCACAGCCTGAGTTATCGCTGGTCCCTACATTAAGCGCATAAGCAGGAAAATCGTTTGTTCTTCCTGCCACAAGGAAATTCTAGTTTATCCCGTTAAACTGAAAATATTTACTTATGATATAACACCTCATTCATTCATAATTATATGTTCAATGTCCTGAAAATTGTTATAGTTATATAATTAATGTGGATATTTACACAGAGCAGTGTATACTTTAATTCATTTTACTCTATTTCTGTTTATTGAGCAAATAGTCTTATACTAGGGGGATTGGGAAATTACTGTGGGAAGCGCTTCCACTGTATGCAAGTCATTCAGACAGATGCTAAGAGAGATAAACGCTGCTCCTTGCAGGTTTTCGCGGAGCCGCGTGGTCTCTCTCGAGGGGGCGCGGGGGGTGCGCGTGCGGGACCCCCCCCCCCCGCCTCTGGACACGCCCACCGGCGCCCGGTCCGGATCACGTGGTCGTGCGCCCGGCGTCCGCGAGTGGGAGCCGTGCCGATCGCAAATCAGAGCGGAGAGGAGAAGCGGGAGGCAGGCTGAGGGAGAGGAGTGGATAATTCGGTCGACTAAAACGCCGCTTTTTCCAAAGGGAATGCGGGCTGGGGTGACACGGGGTTTGCCGACCGCGCTCCTGAGATTCCCAGAAACCGCTGCTCTTTACGCCGGCTGAGTGTGCATCTGTTGCAATGGGCGAACTGCGCAGCGCTGATCTGTCGGCGGACGCCGTTTTGTTGAGTGGGAACTTGGCGTCTTGTTGGGACTCAGTCCAGCGCTAATCGGTTGCGAAGGGCGGCCAGCCATGAGGGCGTTTGCGGCCAACCTGCTCGCCCTGCTTTTTCTGTGCACTTGTGCCTCCGTCCTCTACGTCTGGACTGGACTCGAGGACGGGACGGGGAGGTACAGACGGGGTTCCTGGACGCATGGGGTGGCTTCGGCTCCGGCCGGCTTGCCTCCGGATCGCTCGCTCAAAACTTTCCGTGCACTCCTGGCTGTGCCTCCGGTACTGGGCATCCTCAACCGCAGCATCGCCGAGAAGCGGACCGACACCTCCGGGAAAAGAAAGTCCAACCTGGTTTTAAATAAAGGGAAGGCCATCGCGACACCGCTGAATCCCGAGCCGGATGAGCTTGTGGAGGACGGGGTGTTTTGGAGCGAGCGGCTGGAGGCTCTGTTGCCGCAGGCTTTCAGCGAAGAGCATGCCCGGACTTGGATCGAGAGAGCCCGGGTCAGCGAGGTGGTTTCACTGGAGCCTGGCTGTGGCAGGACATCAAACCGGCTGGCCACCTTCTCGGACGGCTCCCGTGCTTGCGTGCGGTACGGAATAAACGAGGATCAGGTGCAAGGGGAGACCCTGTCTTATTACCTCGCTAGCTTGCTCGGCATGACGAGCCTGCCGCCTATCACCCTCTCCCAGCTGAGCCCCGACAGCCTGCAGTGGGCGGCGGTGAGGGACAACATCGGCGGCTTACAGTGGTCCTGGAAAGCGGTCGTTTCTCTCACCGAGTGGGTCGCTAACCTGACGGGGGTCGTCACTCCCGCGCCCCTCCGGCAAGACGGCAAGGGCTTGCACCCCGTCCGGGAGCAGCTGGCCAACAAGACGCTGGGGGAGCTGCTGGAGTTGGTGCAATGGACCGATCTCATAGTCTTCGACTATCTTACGGCTAACTTCGACAGGCTGGTGAGCAACCTGTTCAGCCTGCAGTGGGACCCGCGGGTTATGGAGCGGGACACCAGCAACCTGCAGAGGACGCCGGACGGCGCCCTGGTGCTCATCGACAACGAGGCCGGGCTGGTGCACGGTTACCGGGTGCTCCAGATGTGGGAGAGGTACCACGACGAGCTGCTGGGCTCCGTGTGCCTGTTCAGGAAGCGCACGGCGCGCCGCGTCCTGCAGCTCCACCGTCTCCGGGACGCGCCCGTCCGTTTGCGGGAGCTCTACAGGCTCCATGAGCCCCTGGCCCCCGAGTTGGGCTTTCTCTCCGAAGAGCATGCAGCGATCCTGCAAACAAGAATGGACCGATTGCATAGACACATATTGCACTGCAAGGAGCGGTATAGTCGATTATGAAAAACGAAAAACTTGCATCGCAGATAAAACGCCGAAGAGAAAAACTTTAATATTCCCACCCTTTAAAAAAAGTATTAAGATAACCCGAGCTTGTTAAACACACCCGTATGAGATTTCATTTCACCTCAAGATTAATCCTATCACCTACCTCTCATGAACAAAATAAGTGGTTTGCCGTCATTTTAAAACATTCCTTAATTTAAATCCGTTCTGGAGCTAAATTGTTTGGGCTCTTAATGCCGTTTTAATTAAGCCTTAAAATGAGTTTAATTATATGCAGACTGCAAGCACCGAGGTCACACGTCAGCTGGTGAGGTTGTGTGCAGATGTAAATGACTGGATGGGCAGAGCACAGATGTGGATGACAATGGGTTAGTCTGTATTACATGGAGACAAAGGGACTCTTACATTTACAAGAGATCAACAGTAGCCTTATAATGTAATTTCCGTGGGTTTCAATGGTTAAAGCCTTATGTGGAATATGTGGATGGAATGTCTGCAGACACAAAGAGGCCTTAATCCACAGGTCTGATGGGGGGAAAAAGCATTGGATTCATTGGGATTTTTGGGTGGTGAGGAATCCTGTTCTCCACTGTCTGCAGTTAGAGATGGCAGCCAAAACCAAAATTTTACCTTTTGAGTAATATGATTGTATTTTCAGCCTTAAGATATTACAGTTAGTAGGAACCTGGTGTTTTGTGAATGGAGTTAAGTACATATTTGGGGCAGGGTTACGGCAATATTTGGTAACATTCCCAATAGGCTGTCTTTTGTATGGCACAAGTGTTTTACGTTTTCTGCTGTGATATAATGTGGAGATTTAAGTGGTGTGTTTTTCAGTCTGTTCACATTTTACCACAGATATGATGGATCATTTATTTACAGCGAGTCCTGGCAACTTAGACTAGTGCGAGCCAGAATGTGAGCCCCCCCCATTGTGCATTGACAAATAACTGCTGGTCTTTTACTGTAGCCTGGAAACCTTGGGGCTTGTTTAACGTCCCTCCTCAGCCCGAGTTTAGCCACATGTCAGCGCTGAGGCTGATTATCCGCCGAATCTCTGAGAAAGCAAAACAGGACTCTAAAAATAACTGTCTTATAATTCACGGTTTTTCTGTTTTTTTTTCCCAGGTTAAAATAATTTTTGAAAGCAATATGAGTGAAACGGCCAGCACTGATCGTTTCTTGTGGGGTGGGGTACTTCTGTAGGGGTGGTTTCATTTAGAACTTTATCATTGCCAGTTGTGGATTAGAGTGCTTCCCTCCACCCTGTGTGGGTTGAATGCCAACCCCCCACCCCCCGGTTCTGTTCATTGTCCTCCTGTGGGAGAACAAAGCGGATGATTCCTGCTGTTCCCGGTCGTAGGACACCAAGCTTTTCATTTAATCTTGCTGCTTAATCTCAATCTGCAGAGAGCTCGGCCTGCGTTACTGCTGTTTGCCGTGTTATCAGGGAGCAGAATCCGGCCCCTCCGGACGGGGTGGGGGTTACACCAGTCAGCCGCTGCATCTTATGACATTTGAAGACCCCTCCTTGATAACTCTGGGGTAATTTGGCGTGGGGTGCAGCCGCCTCCACCCACTCCGGGCAATTTTCCCCTTAGAAGGGGCGTCGTTGAGGAAGTTCTCGTATTCTGAGGCGCGGCTGAGAACGCTGTGCTCTCTGAAGGCGAGTGACGGGCTGTTTTGCATTTAAATGCCGTAAGAGTTTTCCTGGCGCGTCCCGTCATCCACTTGCGATTCACGGTCGAGCACCGTCGCTAATTCCGCCGCGCTGTGGTGTGAGCCCTCCGAACAGAGAAGGCCCAGAAGCGTGTTTCAACACTGCGGAAGAGGAAAGCATGACAATAGGCTGTGCCACCGGGGTCAGCGGTATCCCATCATGCCCCTGGGTGCTGCTGTCTGTTTAGGGAGCCATCTTTGTTTTTGATTGGAGTCTGAGGCTCGTCTGGGGTCACCTGGCACCAGAGATAGACGGCAGGGGCAGCAACGATGGCGATCGATGCGGAGTGTTATTCTCTCTGCACAGCATGGCATTTCTGGTGAGCAGAAATGTTTGTGTGGGGTGATATTCTGTGCTGCATTTAGTGCCCAAAGACATTCACTGCTGATGACAGCTGCAAATTATTTATGACGTAAACCAGGCTTTCATAATTTGTGGGGAGTGGGTGGGGTACGTCAGCTGGTCCCCCCTCCTCCTACGGTTCTATTTTTAAGGAAAATTGGATTTTCTTTTTTAATTAGATGCTGTTTTTAGGCTCCCCTCTGCTTCTATAAGGGCCTCCATCCGGCCTGATTTACGCCGGTAGGAATATCAAAGGCATGCCGTCCACAGCTCGGGGTCTGCCTGTACCCTCCCGCTTAGCTCTCGGCCTCCAGCAGAGGCCTAAATATCTGTCTGGGCCTCATTAACCCCCTGCCTGAAATGGAGGGGCTTTGTCCCAGTCGCAGCTTGGGACGGACACCTGGTCCACTCTTTGTAGTTAATGACTAGAGAGCCAGGGCCTTTCCTGTTTGTAAATGCTTCAGTCCTCCCCCCACCGTGTGCCGCCAGCCAGCCCGGCACGACTTCCAAGCGGCGCGTTATTTAATCAGGACGATGGGCCAGAATCGGCTCCGGAAGATTCGCACGCCGGGAGCCGTTTTCGGAAGCACCAGGCAGGCAGGTGGATCTCTCCTCTCGCGGAAGTTTCATTTACCCACCAAGCACTGCTTTCCTGTCGGTGTTGATGTCTGAGCTGAAAGGCACAGGTTCCCCAGCCATGCGGACAGCGTCCCGCTGCAGTAAATGGGGAAACAGCAGCGCGGTTCATTCATCAGTCTCATCAAGAGGCAGCGCTTTTAGGCGCGCGGGCGGGCGGGGGCGTCGCTGAAATGTTTAGGGCTCTGCAAAGCCCTTGTGTCTGTTATAGCGGATCTGTTATATAGAACATTCCAGGGAAGGAGGACATGCTGACAGGCAGGGAGTAGGTGCCACAGTGGGATTCTGCGGTGTTTGTGTCTGTGGAAAGTGGGAGGCAGTGGAGCAAAGTTCTTTATCCACTACTAACTAAAGGGACAACAGTGTCATCATTATCCTAGGATCCATGTTTATTGGACTGCTCCTGAAGAGAGAGAGAGAGAGAGAGAGTGTGTTTGTGTGTGTGTCTGTGTGTCAGAGAGAGAGGGAGAGTTTATATTTCTATTAAAAAAAAAAAAACAGTCCTGCTGTTGGAAATGACGTGAAGCTGGTTTTTCACTTTGCTGTACTATGCTCTCTGTAAAATACAATAAAAGATGTCATTAATGTTTGTTTTTGTTAACTAAAAAAAGTTTTAAGTGCGCACTTTATTTTGCTTTTTTTTATATAAATGATTTGTTCCTGTGTTTTTACGAAATGTATTTGGCTGAGAAATGTCAATAAAGATACACGTTTAAAAAGAGAAAAAACATTTGTTCTTATGTGAGTGCAATATCCCATTCCATTAGTATGGTTTTAATGTGTTTTTTTTATAAGTATTGATTGTTCTGTTGTAGTGGTATATAAGCCCCTCTGGTAAAATGGGTTTGTTTTGTTGAACACTTTATAAAAATTCCAGATGCTGGGTACTGTTTGAAATGTAGACGTGTGGCTGTTGGAAAGTACACAGCTTCTTTACCGTAGAGCAAAGCCCGCTGCACTATTTTTGAGCATTTGTACGTTTTACATTTTGAAATCATTTTGGGATTTTTGGGCAGCCTCCAGGAAGACGATGTTTAGGGTTTTCATGGGTGCGTCAGTCATTACGTCTAACCTGTCCTAAAGCCACTGCTTCTCCCGGCTCTTCTTGACTCTGGAATGTTCTTTGGTCTGTGAGTTTGTACAGATGGTTTTATTTATTCTTTGTCTTTTAACACAGCAGTTTGTGATTAAGCATTTTGCTCACGGGATCAGCCTCAGAAAACCTTTTTGCAGTCCAGCAAAGGTCTCTGTGAGCCACGTCGTCCTTAACCATTACGCCCCCTGTTGAGCAGGTGCGTTTGGGTCCAACATACAACCGCATTGGGATCAGACTTGGCTCCACTCAGCCCTGTCGTGTGGCACCAGCCAATTCCATCCCAACTCCATCTCTGTTTCACGTAGTCCTCTTTGAAAACCAAAACCATCTGCATGAAGAGGTTCTTTAACACAAGCAGATCTCGCTGTGTCAGTCACTGTTGTGTTTCTTTGTTGTGTTTGGGGAGGGCTGGATGTCTCTACATGTTGGCCTGTTTTCTCTCAACGTCAAATTATACACGGTTTGAAATGCAAATCGTCTTTTGTCGAGGGTGTTAATTCCGCCGATGTTATCCGTCGAGAGGCTCCCAGGCGTGATTCCTGGGAATGTTCCCATCTCACAGATATGAACAGCGAAGGAAACGCAGTAATATGTCCGGCACTGGGGTAACATTTGTCATGCTGAGTCTTGGGGGCTCAGTATGTAAATGAGACCTGATACCCCCCCCCGCCTTAAAGCAAGCCTTGCTAAATGTAGTAAATGCATTACTGTCTTCATTTATTTGCCTGTGAGAGGAAGGCCTGAAATTGGGAAGAGGGGGTGGGGTTTAAATCCCCCCCAGTTGCAGTGTTGAGCTGTTAGTTGTGAGACGGTGGATTTCTCGCTCACCGGTGATCTGCGGCTGACTCATTCGCTCGATGGCGTGCTTGGCACCCTGCGATCTGTCAGCGGTGAATCTGTCTCCCTCGGGCAGATGACGGGCAGCCGATATCCTCTCCATTGTGCGGATCCAGGTGCTGTTCCAGCATCGCAGTCTCCCGGGAGACAGATATCAGCTGACTGCAGTGACTAGTGCACAGGACCAGGCAAGGACACGCGGCGGGGAAGAGGGCGCAGCCGAGCGGAGAGGGAGGTGCGGGGCAGGTACTCTGATGATCCACACGCTGCTGAGCGCCCCCCCCCCCCCCCCCCCCCCCCCC
>JAODJU010000032.1:239800-250129 GCA_026776725.1 Gnathonemus echidnorhynchus | reverse complement strand
ACGCATCACGCTCCGTCGCAGCAGGATATGAGCCTGGAGCCATTCTGACACTGACACAGAGAGACGAGAGAAGAGATGACATCTGTAAACAACGTTCGACTGTAACAGAAAATGCCTGTAATGAAATTAAAACATGGAGGAAATAAGGAAGCTATGGAGCACCTATAAATCTAAATAAATTAAAGTAGACATCTGTGATTATCAAGGTCAGCGGTGGTAGCTGGTAGCCAGTAATCAGTCATACGCTGGACTGTCCTTTGTTGAATGAGGCTGGGGGTCTATTTCCATGGCTCCCGTCCTTGGTCCTGTGAGGCCACAGCGCTCGCGGGTGTTTTTTTCCCCTACCTTCCTCAGTGTCAGTATCGAGGGGAGGGGGGGACCGCATCAATTTAATTAGTCCAGTGGCGCCCTTAAGCGACCAGACAGAAAATCGACAAGGGCAGCAGCCAGCCTGCAGCCGCGAAACCGTTTGGCGCGTGGGAGCAAAAAGTGACGATGATGGTCCAGGTGTCTGCTAGCTTTGTGCAGCAGGCCCCCCGCGACCTCAGCTAGGGGGGGGTCACACATGTTTTGGGACTGGGAGTAAGAGGGGGGGGGGGCGCATCCCAGGGCAGGAGAACTGCCCATTCATTGCTGCCACACAAAGGAAAAACACAGGAACTGCATCCGTCCATCAGTTTTCTATACCCACTTGTCCTATGCAGGGTCACGGGTTCAGAGCCTAACCCAGAAACTATGGAAGCAAGACAGGGCACAACCCAGGATGGGGTACCAACCCACCGCAGGGCACGCTCACACACCATTCATACATAGTCGCACCCAAGGACAATTTGGCCTGACATGTTTTTGGACTGTGGGGGAAAACCAGAGAACCAGTAAGATGGTATAAGCAGGTCGAGTAGCCAGGTGAGATCAAGTGACATTCGTTGAGGAATAACAAGGGAAATTAATATTTTCCCATGTATTCTCAAAGCTTGTCTGTCATTCCATTTTTCACTAGAGGTTTTACAACACAACATTCCATTATTTCTGATTAGTTTTGCTTGTGTCGCGTTTGTCTGGATGCGTAAACAGTACCTGGCATTTCAGCAGCGTGAAGAGGGGCTTCCGCACATAGAAGCTGTGAGCCGGGGCCCCCAGGCGCTCGGTGGGAGAGTGAGGCTGGTGGTTGGGGGCTTCTGTTCACTCGTGCAGTTTTTTAAAATTCAGGGCCCCGTCCCGTGTCATGCTCAGTCCTCATTTGAGGGAATGGAAGGGAGTCGACGTTATGCTAAGCAGGCTAAAACACACTGCTGTTCTTATGCATGGGGAGGGGGGGATTGACGGGGTGCACTTCAATCCCTTTTTGTTACGTCTGGCGCGATTTGTCGCGCTTAACGCCTCCTTGAGAGAGGCTGTTTCATCTGCGTTTTTGGGCAGGTCTGGTGCCGGGGGCTATGCGCGTCGGCCCGAACGTGGAGAGCCTGCGGGAATTTAGCGGTAACCGCAGACTCTGGGCCGTTTCCGCACCCCCCACCCCCCCAGCGACTTACTCGCGACACGCGGAGCCGTGCAGCCCATTGCGGGACCTTTTGCACGGTAGCTGCTTTCCGGCGGTTCGCTGGCTTTTTAAAGCTCTTGCAGGCTGCCCCCCCCACACCCTGCCCTGTCCTTCCTCTAAATAGGCCGACAGGGCGGTTGGTTGATGGCTTCCCGCTGGGGAAGCCTCCAGCATGGAGCAACATGGGCCCTGGACCCGAGCAGTACAAGGAAAGCAGACACTATAGCAGACTTGCCTCCTACCAGCTATACAGCCATTATTGGTCCTGTAATCACCTTCACCCCCCCTCTGGACCCCCGTAATTGTATCCTGTCCCCTGCTCCCCCAGCCTCGCCTGCCGGAGGCAGAAGTCTCCCTATTGTACATCCCCATCACTGTATCCCCCAGTCTATAAGCGCATCCCCCCGCTCACACCGCCCGGTCCAGTCCGGTCTGGCCTTAACCAGTCTCCAGTTCCCTAATTATATCCTGCCTCCTCTCCGCAGCCAAGCTGAGGTCCAAGTGCGCATCCACGTTCTTCGCCTGTGCCAACGGCGAGCACTGCATCATCGGCCGCTTCCGCTGCAACGGCTTCACCGACTGTCCGGAAGGCAGCGACGAGGAGAACTGCAGTGAGTTGACCGACGGTGCCCCCGGGGTGGGGGGGTGGGGGGGTCACTTTAAGGCCAGAGTGTGATTCTACTCGGGGCATGTGACAGAAAGCACAGGGATTGTGGGTAATTGGTGCACGGCCTGACATTAAACGCGAGTAAGGGGAAGGGAAGCCTGACTGTATCAAATGTAAAATGGGGGTTCCATGGTGTGAGCACTGGTCTCCAGAGCCCAGTGCCTGCTCCCAGCTCAGCCGTACGTGGTGTCGACGGCCATGGACCACAGTCTCCCTCTGGGTGCGGCCCACATCTCACAGAGTGCCCCCCCCCAGCAGGGAGCGTCAGTCTCTCCAAGGCTCTGTGTCTGGCCCGTGGCCTCGCCGAGCACTCTATAGCCGCGATCTCATTTCCCAGTGTGAGCTCGGGAAGCGTATCGGGGGGCGGGGCTGTGACAGCGGCAGATACCTCCCCCCTCCCACCCTGACACTGCGTCCTCTCCCCATGCAGCGGCTAACCCCCTGGTGTGCTCCGCCGTCCGCTTCCACTGCCGCAACGGGCGTTGCGTCGATCGCAGTTTCCTATGCAACGGCCAGGACAACTGCCTGGACAACAGCGATGAGGAGGAATGCCACACCACGCCCGGTGCGTAGATGCGTGCACACACACAAGCACGCCCACAAATATGTACTCACACACGCACACACACATGCATGCGCCTACACACACACACACACACCCTGCACCTGCGATCTACTGAGAGGAATGAATTCGTTGTTCTGTCGCTTTGCCAAAATGAATGCCAAATTCAGGTGGTCTGAGAGGAATGTTTTAAACTTCAAACGTGCTGTTCCCTCTGGCTGTCCTGCAGCTCCCTGTGTTATGGCTGCGTCACGCAGACGCTGGCTTTACGGTTACCTTGTTCCTGTCTGTCTGCGATAGTGTACAGAACTGTAAGTCTTAGGCAGTCAAAGGAAATGTTTAAAGCTACTTATCTGGGTAGTACGGGTATATTTGCTCAGAGGAAAAAAAAAACACAATTTAACATTAAAACATATGCAAAAAAAACAGTAACACAATTAAAAATTAACAGGAATTTCTTTTGTCCAAAAAGTTACTGGTATCTTGCTGGATGGCTAGATGAACACCGCTTCAGCTCCCAAACCTCTCCTCAGGGCCACCTCAGCCATTCCATGTTTTTATTAAAGTTCACAACCAGCTGCCTTAATGAATTAACATAATATGTTAAATTACTCAATGAGATGTTAGTCATTCGAGGCATATTAGTGGTCGAGTCAGAAACTACATGTGTATATTGGTTGGTTTATGAAGATACTGTAGTGACTTTAACAGAGGTTTTGGAATGGCTAAGCTAACACACTTTGACAGGCATAATATCGTTTTACACCAACAGGAAGATCATTCAAACATCGTTTTTATTGACTAACTATTTGCACCGCGCTGCAAATTGCTGAGTAAGTATGAACACTAAGCAGTAAGGCACTTGCATCCAAATGCAAACGCCTTAATATCAGTCCCTGTGCCACTGCAAACTTTCGGTGAAAATTTCAGCCCCTCCTTTGTCAGGGAGAGCTTGGATACAGCAAGCGCCTACCTCTCTCTGCTCCGTCCCGCTCTGGTCTGGCCCGGCCTGGCCCTGTGCTAATCGCAGGCATGCTGTCGGGGGCTGATAAGAGGCACGAGCCCTGATAAGCTACCTGAGCCGCGCCCCATCTCCGTCGCTCCTCTCTGAAGGCCCCAAATCTCTGCTATCCTCCTGCAGCCCAGTGCAGTTGGAGACCCTCTGATAATTAAACCTCGCCACACCGTCAGCCCCTTAATGCTGAAGTTTGCGGTTTCTGTGGGGTGATTAATTCAGCCCGTGGCACCTTGGAATGGGGGGGGGGGGGGGTGGGCTGTTCTACTCCTCCTTTACTTTCCTCTCGCTTGAGTGACGCTGACTTGCCGTCTCCTGGAGGCTCCAGGCCAGTGAGTTCACAGGACTTCAGCGGAGACGCTGATGTTTGATGGTGGAAACGGATCCACATCCTTTGTGCATTGAAGATGTGTCATTTGTCCTCTGATTGGTGACATCCGATGCTTTAGTTATGGATCAGTATCTAGGGTTTGTGAGTGTGTGTGTGTGTGTGTGTGTGACCGTCTTTCACGCCTTGTCAGGGGCATGATGAGCTGCAGCGAGGGACTCCAGTCACAGACGCCAACCTGCTACCAGTTATCCTCGACGTCCCGACATCGGTCTGGCAGCTAGGGCGGCGCCGGCGAGCGTGTCACCAAGGGCAGTCCATCGGTTTACACGTTGGCTCGTTCAGAAGCGGCCGTGTTTCCTTCCATGCCGTCGCACACTTTGCTGGTCCCGAGGAGCCAGACATGCTGCGTATACTGGAGCATAAGGAGACGCTGCGGAGCCTCATCCATCACTGGCGGCCAGCTGGCCTGCAAGCGCGAAAGCATGCCTGTCCCCAAACTCGCCGGCCGACATTAGGATGGGCCGGCCTCCCCAGCACATTCTTAATGGGCTCCGAAACGCTCTTGAAATTCTGCTCCAGCTCTTCTACAGCCCAGAACACTTTTATGATGTGCGTGTGTGTGTCTGTGCGCGTGCATCTGCCTGCTGCGTGTGTTTGTGAGTCTTTGCTCTCCCCACTGGCAAAGACCCGCCCCCCCAGTCTTCATCAAAGGGTTAAATAGGGCCATCCAGGCGTGTGGGCGGATGGGGTGAACTGGCAGCCCTGTCCCCCCGGGGGGGGAGGGGTACGTCGGCCCCCGTTCTTTAGCGTGTCACGCGCCCCCAAACCCTGAACTAGGCCAGGCTGTTCAGCTCCCAGAATCACTCCCGCCTCCCCACTGGTGCGTAACCATGGCGATGGTGGCCAAGTGGCAACCTACTAGCCCAGCGACCCGTGGTGGAATTTTAGCCAGGACAAAAGAGCCAGTGTTCCCAGGCCGCCCCCCTGCCCCCTGGAGAGACCTTGGCTGGCGTTGGGGCTGAGATCACCGCAGAGGCACTGAACACCTCACCTCCTGACATCTCAGAGGCCGCAGAGTGCGGCACTTTCCCGCTCCGAGGGCTCCATCTCCTGCTAACTCCTCCTCCAGTGTATCCATGGATGTGCTCTCCGGGAATGTGCACGTAGGCGTGGCTTCATGTCAAGTGGGCGGAGATTGGCTCACATCACTCTCCCTCTCTCTTCTTGTCACTCTCTCTCACTCTGTTCCCATCTGTACATGGAGTCGTGTCACATAGAAGCAGGGGCCACAGAGGGGTATAGATACCCTGGCAGATTCAAGGGGCCCAGTGCTATAGGGGCCCAGCGCTATAGGGGCCCTTGAATACAGCAATTTATAACTTAGGGGGACGTGGTAAATTTTATCCCCCCCCCCCCCCACCACCACCACACCTGGCAGCATATTTCATCATCAAGGGGAGGCATTCCATACTTCTTCAAAAAGTGGCAACCCTAGGCCCAAGATGACATTTTCCCGGGGGGCCCGGAGTGTCTAGCTGCGCCCCTGCACAGAGGTGGCGCCAGTGGTGATCCAGACCCCCCCTGAACTTCCAGAGAACAGAGGATCCTTTTTTCCTGTTCGCCTTTGGCTGTCAGGACATGCATCATTTATTGTAGCGGCGCAGGCAGACGGTACAGAACAGGGCTGCAGCACTGCAGAGCAGAATATCTGCGGTATAGAAGCGTAGCCCCAAGAAACCTCTCCTTTCAGAGTTATACCTCTCCTGATGCCAGTCAGTCTGACGGAAGGACTGTGGGTCTGCTGACGCCAATGGCAGAAGCGTGAGCGAGCTGGGGAGGGCCGTGCCGGGCTGCGGTGGAAGGCACAGGCTCTCTGGTGGTGACGAGTGGGCATTGCAGGGTCCGGGCCTGAAACGGCATCCCTCTCATTTACGCGGCGATAAAGGCTGCGGCGCTTTAAGTGCCGCAACTCCTCGCTCCACGGCTGACATAAGTAGCAGAGCGTTTATCGGGTCTCTAGTGAGCCTGTTTATCTCACTCCGCCATGTTTCATTTCTTAGGCATTCCTACATGAAGTAAGTAGCAAGAATTTTATTTTAATACGGAACCAGTCGACCATACACTGCTTATCCAGTGTGGGTTTGGGGGGGGGGGGGGGGGGTGTTGGAACGAGTTTCAGGAAACTCATGGCAATTTTTAGGATGAGTTGCCAGTCTATCATAGGGCAATTTAGAGGTATGTTTTTGATATCTGGAAGGAAGACCATGCAAACTCTACCCATCCAGTAGGGCCAGGAGTCAGACTTCAAGCACTGGAGATGCCCGTTGCGTGCCGCTCAGTCTAACGGGATGTGTTTGGACCCCATAGGGTCCCGAGAGGAACAGAACAGACGCACACTCCCCGAGCAGAGCAGAGGAGTACTTTATTACAGTCAGGCTGCAATAATATTTCTGTCTTGCTTCATTTACATTGATCATTATAGCATAGCAGGGGTGACAGGAGAAGGTCAGCTGCAAACGTGTGTTGAACCATTAAATTTATTGTTGGTTTAGTGCTGGCTGATAGTGTGGGCAACTCTGCCCCAGAGTGAGGAATTTAATTTGGAGACCTGGGCTCTGGTGACACGGAGAGCGTTGCAGACCCGCCAGGCGTGACCCTTTGCCAGCACGCTACCCGTGGGAGGAACCACGGGAGCGAAACCCCACTGCGTGCCGGCGGAGCAGGACGGCCAGCGCGGTTTTCAACGGAGAAATGTTCTTTGTCGGTTTTTATTTGCGGTCATTAGCCCACCAGCCAGGGGGAAAACCAGCACAGGGATGAGAAAAACATGTGCAGGGAGGGGTCATCGTTGTTGTGTTCCAGGACACAAAATGGAAAACAGGCAGGAGGGTGGGGCGTCCAATGAAAAGTGAAGACTGGGGGGAGGGAGGGGGGAGGTGTCCAATGAAAAGTGAAGGCTGGGGGGAGGGAGGGGTGAGGTGAGGAGGAGCAAAGCTAATGAAGGTAGTGAAGAGCAGCCAAAACCCAACACCATCACTGACCCTATTTCTGGTGTCCTACTTCTAATCTTTCCTCTACTCTGTGCCCATTGGCTGACTGTGCTGCATCCCAGAATGCTCCACCTGCCTGGAGCTCAGCCATGGAACCGTGCTGCCAGCCCAGCAGTCGTGCTGCAGTGGCCTCTTACTGCCGTTTCCGCACGTCCTCCCCGAGGATCCCGCCTAGCGCTTTGCTCCGAGACATGATGCGTAAGCCGCTTGAAGTGGTAATTCCAGACGGCTCCCACAGAGACTTTATTTTTATCCGTCTCTTCCCTGTCTGCCTCCCTTTCCCCTCCTCCGATGCTCTGTCGGATTTCCGCCTCCAGAGGCACGGCAGAGCCGCGTCTTCCTTCTCCGTTCCCGCTTCCCTGACCTTCCCGCTAGGCTCTGTCTCTTGGCCTCATTCCGGTTCTGTTTTCGTCGAGCCCATCACCCTTCAGCTCCCATTGGCCAGACTGGGCTCCCCATGCGGAAAGCATGTTGGCTGCAGGTTTCACACACAAGTGACACACCAAGAGGAGAAGAACGAGGTCGACCATCTGTAGCTGACACGACTTCTGTCCAGCTTCAAGGAAAGTGCCGACAGGCAGCAGGGTAGCCGAATGGGCTAACAGCCTGCGAACTGCTAACGTCCCTACAGGCCTGATCCTGGTGGACATCAGCAAGCCTCTAGCTGTGAATGAAGGACCCATAAAACACTATGATAGCCGCTTGAATAAATCTGTCAATTATCCCTGTGCTAAATTAACTTCTAAAGTTTCAATCCATTTATTTGGACACTCATGCTGTAGCAGTGAGCATGTGTTGGTTGCCGTAAACATTCCCGGACCAGCTTCTCACCACCCACTACTGATGCCGTGGCTGGCGTGGCGTCCGCACCTCACTTAAAGGGGCAGCTCACCCAAAAATCAAAAAAACATATGATTCAAATATGCTGTAAGACTGTCTATCCATCCAGATCGTTGTGGTGAGAGTTGGACTAGTTTTGGAGCTATCTGCTATAGAAATGTCAGGCTTCTCTTGAATATAACAGGAGTGAATGGCATTCTTTCTGTGGCGATTAAAGCACTAAATAATATATCAGAAAAATTCGACAGCAATGCCTCTTACCAGAAATCTTGACCCGGTTACTCAAGATAATCCGTAGACTTTGTAGTGAGCAGTTTAATGTAGGAACTATTTTCTTTCTGCTGAACTCCACACACCAACTGTATCCCTACGCAATACTTAGTGTTGGGGCATTCATGCTGCTGAAGATGTGCCCTGATGTTAACGTCAGCGTCCTTTTTGCCTGAGCTCTGATGTTAGGTAGGTTAGTGATGATGAGGTAGCCCTGATGGTAGCAGGTCAAATCCAGCGGTTTGAGACACAAAGACTGGGCCCCAACTCGGAAGATTTGGCTGTTGTATTCTGATGAAGACTCAGTGAGAGCGGGAGGGTGGATGCTGGATTGGTTGATGTCATCTTTGGCTTCCTGATATCAGGGCTGTAACAGTGGCCACCGTGACACCCCCTCCATGACCTCTCACACTCTTTAGGTGCCTTGGGTTGAGTTGGGACTATTCTAAGCCCTCCCTTATCTGAGGTTGTGCCCACTGATCCCAAACGGACCTGTGTCCATTCCGGCCAGAGGCGATAAGCCAGGAATCGGTGTGCCGATGCTTAGAGAGTGGGTGTCTTCTTAATGTGCCTTTTAGTTACTCCACTGCCCCCCTAAACTGTCTCCTTACACCCCCTCCTATTGCTAATCTTCCCCCACAAAACCACCATCAATGCAGTCAAGGAACTGGGCTCTGAAACCGAAACATCTCCTCAAAGTCCACGCTGGAGGCGCACCGAGTCTCTGTGGCATCTTCGAGACGACGCTCCTGGGTCAATTAAGCAGGCTGTTTGTGTTGAGGCTCATTATGGGATGTTTCTGAGTATGCCACAGGGCCCCCTGACTCACAGAGGCCGCATTGTTCTGAGACGCCCTCGGCGTAAGGCGGTTAAAGTGTCGTCTTCTTTGTGGAGAGAGTTTGTGTTCCATGCCGGTGTGAGGAAAGCCGTTTTGAAAGGGGCCAGCGGAGGAGGTTGGGATCTCGGAGTGTCACCCACTCTGCTAGGTAGGACCTCATTCATGCCTGCTCTCATTTGTAGGATCTTTCAGGAGAAGCGACGGGGGGTTAAATTAAGGGCAGGAGACGAGGGAGATGTAATGGGCTCATTGGACCCCCCCCCCCCCCCATGCTTCACTGTTCAATAGAGCAACTCTGAGAAGGGGCTGATTATCTCTGAAGTTAAATACCATCCTCCTCCTTTTCAGGTTGCAGAAAATAATGATCTCGCTTTGCTAGGGAAACGCCCCCGAACGCCAGTCACCAGTCTCCACGCCATCATTCCCTTGTGCTGAAGACACTATTCCTCATCTATTAAGAAGGACTTTCAGACAATTCCTTACAAAGGAAACAAAGAGAAATTAAAATCACTAAATCTGTCAAACGGTTCTTCTGATGTGGCCGGCTGAAAGGCTCGCAGACCTGCTAGTACTCCAAAGCTGCGGGGGGGGGGGGCACTAACATGTCTGGTCATGCCTGTGGTAAGTTTTTTAATACTGTTATATGAAAACGGCTTCTCTGATACTCTAATTATAACTGTTTGTGGCAGTCTTTTGTGGCGTGAATGTAATGTGTTTTCTGAAAAAGGCTCCTGGAGAATTGATGATAATTGTAATGCCGATTTAAGTTTAATTAGTCGCGTGAAGGCGGTTCAGCGAGGAGTGGGTGTTTGTTGTGCCTGTAACAGTCCGCGCTGTACTCCAGTGCTTGATTTAACCCACCTGTACGCTTCACAGGCCTGGTAGGTAGCCTGGTCAAAACTGGAGTCCATGTTTTAAATCCTGGCTCTGAGTGGAAACCTTGGTCTCCTCCAGGTTTGTTGTCTGGCCCAAATTTTATTCTTTTTTTCTTTTTTTTGCTCTCAGCATGCACACGGATGTTAATCCCCCCGCCCTTCCTCTGTCACCCACGGACACCCACCTAAAGGCCAGAATATGTTGACCTACCCCCCCCCAGTCGCCACAGAAACCGCTCACCCCCTTTTGCATGTCCTGTGATTATCTCATCTTCAGAGCTGCTCCACAGTCCTCCTTTGAACTATGACCCTGCACCCCCCCCCCCCCCCCCAAAACACAC
>JAODJU010000032.1:222677-235976 GCA_026776725.1 Gnathonemus echidnorhynchus | reverse complement strand
AAACAACTTCAGTTCTACAACACATTGTGTTGGCTCAAATGTAAAGTGCGGATTGGCAGGACTTTGTGACGCTGGACTACCGACTGCGTTACTACCCCAGCATCACGTACGCCGTTATCGGCAGCGCTGTCATCTTCGTCCTGGTGGTGGCGCTGTTGGCCCTGGTGCTGCACCACCAGCGTAAGCGCAGTATGCTGATCCCGCGGGCCGTGCGGCCCGGGAGCCACCAGCAGCCGCTGCTCTTGTCCCGCCTGGTGATTCTGGACCGGGCCCACGCCCCGGGCCTGTCGCCGACCTCCGGCATGTTCAGCAGCCGCCCCAGCCTCCACCTGCTCTCCAGCGCCCTCTACCCCGCGGGGCACCCCATGGACTCCCCGCCCTCCTACTCCCAGGCCGTGCTGGATGTCAGGTATGCCCTCACTCCTCCCTTTAGCCTGACTCAGTTCCTTATAACCCCCCCCCCCCCACACCTCCCCTGGCTATATTGGACATTTAAAGCTTTTGCAAAAAGGATAACCCAGTCAGGTTATTAGCGGAGGAATTAAGTGCCTTTTTCGGGTGCGATTTCATACTCGTTCCCAGAGTTTTTACGGCTCCGTCTAATGAAAGAGAAATAAGGAGCTTCCCTCACTTTTCTTAATCCTATCAGGACATTTTCCATTAGCCGCGTTTTTTTTTTTTCTAGAACATTCTAAAACCCCCAATCCACCTCTTCTCGCTACCCGCAGCCGCCCCCCATGGTTTGACCTCCCGCCTCCGCCCTACCACCCTGACGGGGATGCTCTGCCCCCGAGGGATCTTCCCCCGTACGAGGCCCGATCAGCCCCACCCGAGTCCATCCATCCAGAGAGGACCCCGGCCAGCCCCAGGGAGCAGTCGGATCAGCTGTAATCCGGTCTGCTGTTACCTGTGCATGAACACCAGGTCCGACTGGGCCAGTCAACATGGAGGTCCGGTTGGAGGTCCTGCCGCTTCTGTTGGAGGATTCTATGGAGAAAACCATCACCCCTGCTTCTCTGCATGTATCAAAATGCTCTTTCCCCCAGCGGAGGACGGGTAAATCCGCCACGCCTCACTGACGTTGGGGCACGCCCATGAAGGATGCTACACTGTACGAGCCCTGGCAACATGTACTCCAGAGGTGCGTTTGGTAGGGTGATGCGCCACTAACACCCTTCTCCAGCAGAGGGCACTCTAGCGCACTTTCAGTGTATAAGCTCAACATGTAGCTCTTTATCGACTGGAATGTATGTTTTCAGTATGATTTCAGATATATTTACTAGTTTTTCACTAGTATTTTTACCAATGTTTTCACTGCTTACAATATGACGATATGATATTGTGTAAAAAATGTAATGTTTGTGTATGTATGTACATATATATATATATATATATATATATTCCTATGTATATATGGTGAGTCCACAGATAAAGTAATATTGATGTAAGTAATACAGAATCTGAAGGTATTTAAAGAAGGGTTTATGACTCCATATGAGTGCATATGGTAAAATACTCGGGAGCTCGGTGTGGCCCCAGAAACTTGCCTGTTTTCACTCCCACTGGCCTGTAAGGCAACAGTGCCTCCTAGTGGCACTGGATGGAAATGGTGCCACAAGGAGACATGTGATGTTGTCCATGATGCCTCCTGACACTCCCCGCTGTTCTCATACTCCTTGTGTCAGAGCCCCGCCTTCTCCTCCCATGAGCTGCAGGAGGGGGGGGTTTCTACCGACTTTAAACTGGAATACAAGCTTGGAGGAGCTGCTTGTCAAGGATTGCGTGGGGGGGGGGGGGCAGTCGTAGGGCCCAGTTGCATTGATGCTCAGCAAGGCTCTTGGAGGTCCGTCTGCTTTATGCTGGGGGGAGGGCAGTCCTCATCGCTGCCGGGCTGATTTAGATGGTCCAGCCTCCCCTGTCCTTTCGAATGTAGAGACATATCCTACCTCACCACTCCTCTTGTGTGATGTACCATCACCACGGTGAGTGTGTACAGGGCCTGCCATTCGTGCCCTGTTGCACGTGCTGTCTTCATCGTGCTCCTTCCCTACGCTCTGTGACATCAGTTTTCTTGGGAATACACATGCCTGTAGCACTTACAAACTTCTGAATGTTTCCTTTTCGACTCTCCGTAAATCCCAGCCAAAGCACAGTAGAGTGACTCCTGGTTTCTTCCAAACATCCTGATCTGAAGCTGCTTGCGTGGCCAACGGACACCGGCTTGACCTCCCTCCGTCAGCCTGCCCTCCCACTGCTTCTCCCACTGCTTGGGATTCTCCTTCTCGTCCTTCTAACACCTCTGGATCTCTGGGACTTAATGACCACAGTGGAAGACTTTCAAAGACAACGTTCCAGACCTTTACAAACCAAGCACAGCTGTGTAAAAACACTGAAAAATCAATCTAGTTTTTAACGAGCTTCAAGAATCTTCTCTTTCATGACTGAGTTCTCTAGGAAGGCAAGAAGAATGTTGCTTTATATATGAATCAGATTCACAAGGGCTTGGCAACTCCCCCACAACAGTTAATTTTTTTCAGCTGTAGACACACAGAGCTGTGGACAGGAAACTCCCCCCTCATCCCCAGTCCTGGAGGTGTGACTGCTCACTGCACTGCTCACTGCACTGCTCACTGAGTCACCCTAATAGTAGCAGTTAACATGCAAAGCTGAATTACACTGAGTCTGATACAAGAGGATTTCCAACCATTAGCTAACAATAGTCTGCTATCGAGTTTCTGCAGCTGAACTTTAAACCAGCCCTGCCTTGATATCAGTTAAAAACACACCAGGCCGTCTTTGGTTGGGGCCACGTCATTAGGTAAATGATTACACTACATGGATATGTGATGTCAGGCCAGCGTTGCCACTGTGAGGGCTTTTCCGATTGGCCGAGCTCAGCTGGGCAGTAGCTGCGAGGGCTTTTCCGATTGGCCGAGCTCAGCAGGGCAGTAGCTGCGAGGGCTTTTCCGATTGGCCGAGCTCAGCAGGGCAGTAGGCGAGTCCAGACCTGAGTCAGAAAGCAACCGGCTGGTTACACTAAGATAGGGTGACCAGATAATTCATGTCAGGGAGGACACTTTGAGCTACTTCGGGTTTTACAAACTAATTTCAAACTGAAAGGCTCCTGTGCTCAGCTAATTAGTTCAGCTCTTCTCGTGCTTTGACTGGTTTGTGTCCTTGATTGAAAGACTCATCCAGCTGTTTCACATTAGCATTAGTGACACATGCATGATTATAGGAGACTGACCAATTAGCACACAGTAAGAACTCAGTGCTCAAATGAAATCCAGGTCCTTTTAATTGAAATTGTAGTTTACAAATCCTGTCCTAGCTCAGAGTGTCCTCCCTGACATGGATTATCTGGTCACCCTACACTAAGAGGAATACATCCCTCAAAGAGCTATATATGACAGGCACGCTGCTCCACATAACATTGTTAGTTCGTGCTTCGATTTATCCAGGTTTCTACATGGTCTACCGTTCTCCTTGGCCTGTGGAAGCCAAAATGTTGGTGAATAATAACGGAATTTCCCTTCTCCGTCCTCCCTTGCTTCCTCACCACCTTGAGCGCCTGTAAGCCAGGTGCCATAGCCAGACTCGACGGCCCAAACACCATGGTTCCTCTCAGGTCAGTGACGCCTCACGTCAGTTACAGATTGTCTTGTCTCTTACAAATAGAATCAGAATCAGAAATATCTTTATTGGGCAAGTATACTAAATGTATTAAGGGATTTGCCTTGTGAGTGCTCTGGTACAATGTTAAACATGCAGGACAATTTCAAGATAATTTATAAGTATGTACACAAGAAAATTTCACCCATGCTTTTAAAGATGTGGGTTTCCTACCTGTCTGAAACCAGGGGCACCCAAATTAATCCCCCCCCCCCCATCATATCTGTGATCATATAACTAAGAAATGAGGATGGGGATATTTTTTTCATGAACTAGATAATAATGCTAACATTAATGTGGGCCCCCTGTGTTGCCTTACAAACTCAGTTTGCATGGCATTGTGCGTATTCTTGCAGTATAGTGCTTGGCTGACCTCCTTCCCTTGAGCCTGTGCCCAAGGACAAACGCACCACAGTGAGGCTAAAGTAAATGCCAGAGTTTCTTGTTTTTAAATTTTAATTATTCTTCTGTTTTGAAAAGGCCCTATTTCCTTGGAAGTTAATTATAGCAGAAATCCCAGTCCCACAAAGATGTGTTCTGAGCATCAGAGTAAATATCACACACCATCTGTCATTCGCTGTGTTTGAAGAAATCGGTGAGTTTTTAAACTGGAATGTCTGTCTTTTCTAGAGCTGTGTTCTAAACCGGACTGTTTTTCTATGCCTGAAAATTCAATGGCTGTCTGGTGTCCAGAGACCAATTTTATCTGAAATGTATGTTAATGTTTACACGCGTGTTGCATTGTAGGAGGTGAAAAGAAAAATATGCTTGCAAAGCACAAAATAAAAACACAAAAAACGTGATTTTATCCGAGTTGGTGAGTAATGGTAGTCTGTTACAGAAACTGGTAATGTAAATAGCAGGTGTCACATTAAGCACTCAAGAATCTGTTCATTTGGCAGACAGTTTTGTGAAGCCTTATCAGAAAGCACAGGTATGGAGAACACATACAGCTCTGGAAAAAAAATGAGACCACTCTGTATTTTTTAAAAATCTGCATTTTTAAATCCTGGTTTGATCCTGGTTCTGCTGGCCGAAGGCTACACTGCGTGGCAGGCTGCTTCCAGGCTCAAGGTTTCTAAGACAGCAGTACACAATAACAAGGTGAAGCAGGAGACACTGGGAATGACCAGAAACCAGTCAGGTAGAGGGCAGAAGCAACTTTCTACTGGCAGAGATGATCATCAACTTATCCAACAGTGCCTCATACATCGGAGGATGACCTCAAGTGACCTTCAAAAAGAATGAGAAACATTAAGTGGTGTGAAATGTACTGCTAGGAGAGTTCGTATCAGGCTGCTAGAAGCAGGACTGAAGTCCCATAAAACAAGGAAGAAGCTCTTCATTAATGAGAAACGGGGAAGAGCCAGGCTGCAGTTTGCAAAACAATGTATATTTGATAAAAGGACCCATAAATTGAGAAATGAGTGAAATGTAAAATTTTGCTGTGGTCTCTTAATTTTTTCAGAGCTTTATATGTGCGTGTGATGATTATTTAAATTACGTTTACAGCCAATAACTGAAAAGTTGTGTACAACTTGGCAAGGCGGAACACGAGTCTGCAATACCGATAATGTCCACCAGTCGGCGCCTTTTTAAATATAAGCTCGTCGCTGATATGAACAAAGCTATCTGTAGATTGCATATAATCTGCTGTCCTCTTTGCCTTATAATGTGCATTTGTTGACTGTGTATTATTTGTTGTATTAACTTTATTAAATAAATAAGGTGTTGTATATTTACAGGTTTGATTTTTTGTGTGCTTGGTGGTGTGCCATAGTGTTGTATTTAAAGTTAAATGATCTCAGCAACATTCAATAAAAATCAAAGAAACATTATTTGAACTTAATGTTGTCGTTTGAGATTAAGTAACCAATCAGATACGTACCAGTCATTTTAACATTCAGATACAAGAAATTTCCTCTGGGATCAATAAAATTAATTTTGTTATACCTTATTTTACATCTTACTGACATGTTTTTTGTCCCAAACCAGTCCTTATAACCAATGGGCATCACAATAGTAGAAGAATAATATAAAATATAATATAAAAAAAATGTTTGTTTGTTGTTTTTAGGGAAGTTAATAGATTTGCACACAAGTTAAATGCTTTTATTTGCATTAGAACAGCTACCCTGGCACACACTGCTTCTCCTCACCCATCTTGCACACATGCAGCAGAGTTGGGGGGTTTAAGGGCTCGCTGAAGGGTCCAGCGGGGCCAGGGCTCAAACCAGCAACCTTCTGTTCACGAGCAGAGACTCAGCCCGCTGAGCCACTCACCATCCGCAGTTGTTAAGCTGGGATCCTGGAGAAGAACTGGTCAGCAGTCAGTCTGGAAAAAATGAGTTTGAGCCACATTTAAACAAACAAACATGTTATATCTGCAAAACTACATGTATATTGGAATGATTCTCTTCACTGACCCCATTTTACTCTCCAAAGCTTGGGTGTCTCAGTGCAAGGTCAGCTACTGTGCAGCTCCCTGCGTGGAGGCAAGGGCTTGAACCAGCAACCTTCTGCTCAGACACACAGACACTTATCTCACCAAGCCACTTACAATTCTGAATTTAACTTTTGACTCTGGTGCAGATAAAGGCCAGAACAGATCCAGTTTACAGATCACTGGCGATTTCTGAACAACATTTGGCCCGGCAATCGCCCTCAGATTCTCTGGTGAGTGACTGATCATACGTATTTGATCAGGCAAATGCGCGCTGGATCTGCAGACCAACTGTAAGCATTTAGAACTCTGGACTGATTCTGGTGCAGACTCTCCTCCCTGAATGTCACTGGCACCCAGATTTAAGGAGATGCAGGCAGATCTGGCCCAGAATCAGTTGCTATGTGTAGTGGCAAGTAAAACACCCTAGTAGGTAGTAACTTTAGGAGGAACTGGGGTCAAAGGGGGAGCTCAGGCTCCTAGGACCAGCAAAGGAAGTCCAAAATCTTCAATAATGTGCAGAAATGTGCAGGAAAGAGCAAAGCAAATCGCTACCTCAAATTTTGCAGTTCTGCCTATTGTACACTAGGTGTCAGTGTTTCCTCACTGCACAGAAATTCATACTAAGTAATGGGGAATTTTCCTCCCCTTACTCACAACAATTAGTCATTCTGTGTTTATACACAGATTTGCCGCCACGTCATGCATACTAAATTAGTACATGCTCATTGTATTTGGCAGCAAAACAGGAGACCTCCCCGTTGACACTAAGCCAATTAGCGGTGTTTTGACTCACAAATCTTAGGACCAACAAAAACTCCCAAGTCTAGGCAGTCCTGCAGCTGCATAGTTGCAGCTTAACCTGCGACGGGGTGGGCGTCTTAAAGCTGGGGTTTTGAAACTTTTTTGACCCATGGACTTTCTGACACCCCCCCCCCCCCACACACACACACACAAATAGCCTACAAATATAAATGAGGAAACACCTTAGCACTGGTGATGTGGGGGCCTGATGATCTGCAATCCTCCTATTCTTGGTGACATACTTGTAGACAGACTTCATCTCATCATCTTCTGTTCTTTAGGTGGGTGAGCATGAAGAATCTGTCCTCACAGCCACACTTACAGCGTAAACACACAACTCAAAGCGTCTGAAGCCAACTCTGGGAAGTGTGATCGATATCCCACCCAAAACTAGACCAGAGACTGCGAATCAAACCTGTGCTTGTGAATGGCGTCAATCGACTGATCCTCCTCTTAGGCTTGACCCCTCTGGCACTGAAAGGTACCAGAATCGATTTTCCATCACAGTGCCAAGTACTCACAGTGCTCAGGAGGTCTTCCAGGGGGCAGAAGATCACACTTCTGTCAGCTCTGTCCATGCACGCCTTCATTCTGCTCTCTCACTCCACTTTTTCACTATAGTGCAACAAGCACAACATTCTCTTAACAATGCATTGATTGTAGGTTCAAATCCCAGGGAGCCCAACTAAACTGCAACCATTCCCTCTACTGTAAGTCGCGTTGGATAAAAGTGCCAAGTGAATGGCCCCGCTGAGCTGTACACCTGGAGCTCATCAGTGTCTCTCCCCTGCACTGCCATGCTTAATGTAATAAACTCAGAAGCCCATATGTAAGACCAATCTGTCTCCAAACAAGCAGCGGGATGCCTATAGCTTTGCTAAATCAGAGTCGCATACAGAAGATCACAGCCCATACAGGTGCTCATTTCCCAGTCCTTTGAAATGAGGCCTCTGTCCTTAATGAGGCTGACGACTTTTACTGTAGCGTTAAACATCTCACTCAGCTTGGAAACTTCATTCTTTCGATGCCAAAGTCTCCCGGCGGCTTGTACACAGTAATACTGGGTGTGACTTTCCTCACATGCACTAGCAACACGCTGTGATTACCAGTCATCCCTCTGACGGTCAGTGTAAAATGAAACATTTGCATTTATTTAGCAGGCACATCTAAGCAAAGCAACACTGAATTGACAAAGCAATTAGGAACTAATTAGGAGTCGGTCCAATTGAGGTTAAAGGCTTTGCCGCTTGAGCCTAACAGTGAAATCACTCTGTCAGAGAGGGTCGTAAACTGATGATCTTCCGATCACAGGCACTAACCTGCTGGGCTGCATACCACCCCCACATTTACTGTGGTATATCACCACTTTGCAGTTGTCCTTAAGCATTTTGAAGGTCTTCTCTTCCGGCGTGCTTCCAGGCAGCGTATTTGAGCAAAGGAATCCTTTCACACATGGAGCTATTCTCAAGGTAACAAATAAATAGCAGTGGCTGACCCTCCTGAGGAATCAGTGTGTCCTTCTCCACCTGAACTGCAAACCCATCAGGTACTCTGGGTTTCTCAGTTATCTTGTGGTGTCACATCCACCAGCAGGTCCACCATTAGACATTAGACAGAGGCGGCCACATTCTCTGCCCGTCATTGAAATGTGCTCCTCTGTTATCGTGCGACTTTTCTTGTTTTGCTCAAGTCTAAGTGGAATCTTATATGAGGTTTGCAGAGCCTTTGAAGTCCTTCTCTTTCAAGCCCTTTTTATATCCACCGTAATTCCTGAGCACATTTATTAGGTTCACCTTTCAGATGGCTGTGATGTCTCTCTCTACGGGTCACTTGAGTTTCTGCAGCCTCCTGCACTTGCCCTTATTGATCTACCAGCTCAAAGGCCTGTCTTGTGCATTTTATGTACTCCAACAAATGTACAATCTACTTGTAATGTACAATACTCTTGGTCTTAATTGCAGGTGTTTTCCAGGATTTAACTAGGCTAATTGTTCACTTTTGATTAAAATATTATGCAAGACATTACCAACACAAATAATGCAACCACAGAAGATGATTATAGGGACATTTTTTCTTTACAAAAGACTCAACAAATATAACAAATATAACTACATCAAATAAAGTACATAAATCATAAAATAAATCAGTAAAAATACAGGCATTTTCCTAGAAAATAACCATTAATAGTTATCTCACAAATACAGCTCGCGCACGCCATTATCTTGCAGATTACGAATCACTACTGTAGCATTAGCCATTAGCTAGACGGCTGGCACCTGCGATAAGTATAAGTACAGTGTAAAATGGACAGAAACTCTCATACCTCACTGGTCGCGTTAACTCAAGGGGAGTTAAAGAGGGGAAACATCATGCTTACACCTTGTCAAATAACTCTCCATGAACATTACTACTGCAAATTTAAAACATTTTCCTCAGCTGTATAATAAGTGCTAAACTCAAACCAGAAAGACGAAAAGTCCAACCAATAATATTGGCCCGGCCCCAACCTAACACAAGATTATTAGTTCCGATATGGAAATATTAGACAGGTCCTTACAGAAATATGATCTTAATTATAATTATGTTAATCAAATAAAATATTCTTTATTTAAACGAAATAATGCTTGTATTTGAGTAATATTTAAATTGTTCTTGTATTTTGTAATTTAAGTTCATTAAATAAACTTAAAACAGCATATCTGACTCTAATGGCAGTTACATAACAGATTTTTAAAGAAATGGGTAAATTCCACTCTTAGCATCATTTGGATTACAACAGTAATCTTTCACAAACCCCTGCAAATACTTTCACGGGCCCCCAGGGGGATGTGGGCCCCTGGTTGAAAAGCACTGTTTAAAAAGACTGAATTCTCATTTTCTCATCATGGGGTTAATTTGCCCATGTGGCTCTTCTGGACTTCAAGCAAATATCAGGTAAAATAATCTGATAAATTCGGCGCAACTTGTGGGTGCAGCTTGTTCACGGGGTCATACAGACGATTAGCTGCAGGCACAGTGCTGACATCTATAAACACCGAAATGTGCAAAAGAAATTAAATCGATGAATCGATGACTCCAAACTGATCTGCGAACGACGACGTGACAGCAGCAGTCACATGGCGCGTATCAGCTGACTTGAGGCAAGCGAGTGGCGTTTGAATGACTGTTCTGCTTGTTTCCGCCCACATCACAGATCAGCCCCTACTAATGGATAGCAGCAGATGTGGCTCCTATTGTGCCTGTAGGTTTATTTATTAATCTTTGAGTGAAGAGTCTGTAGATGGGATGTAGGGCGTCTCGTCAATCCAATGGTACCCAATATGGCAGCTATACTGAAAAAAACAAGACCCCTGATATCTCTATAGTCTGCGGGTTGTCATACACCATGGAAGAAGGTCCGCAGTCCTACTGTGTCACACCCGAAACAAGGGACACGACGTCATCATCTCAGTGTCATGAGGAGGGGGTTGGGGTTACCCCAGGCCACGTAGTCCCTGTCTCTTGAGACGCTTAATCTGTTGATCTAAGCAGTCTTTATGCACAGCAGCTGTGAGAGTATAGCGCTTATTTGGGAAAGTAGAAGCAGGACCAAGGAGGGGCACTGAAGTAACCAGGGTCAGAGGAACGGCACCCTCCCGCATTCCGGAAATGAGAAAAAGCGTTGAGCGTTCCACGGGGCCTAGGGGCCGCCCTGTGTCTCTCCTGGGGGCCCGTGGATGGAGATCACGCGCAGGACAAGTGGTGGATAAGTGGCCGCCATCTTGGCCAAAGTGCCCCTTCTACCACAGAGAAGGTTCCCGTTCTTCTGGAGAGCAGTGGAATTAAGGGCCTCTTTCGACAGTTTCTATCCCTGGGTCCGTAATCCGTCGCTGAAAGGGACTCTCGCTTGGGACGATAATCTGACAAGCAGGCTGACACACAAAGAGCGCAGGCACGCACACACACACGCACGCAGACACACGCGCGCATGTTCACCCGCGGACGGGGCCCCGGTCAGCCGCAGATAAGACGCAGAGAGACACGTTTTCACATGTAAATGGCGTGCGAAGGCGGTGCTGGGGCTGCATTGTGGACCTCGGCGGAGCTCCGTGGCGACCCGCAAAGCACGGATGTTATCAGACCAAGCGTAGGCCCCCGGAGGGGGAGGTTGGGGGTGGGGGGGACTGGGAGAATGGACCAGCTGGTGGAGTCACGTGCAAGGGCCACTGAATAAACGACGCGGTGGGAAAGCCCACGATGGTGAGAAGCCATTGGCCAGTGAGGGCACACTAACACACACAGGGAAACTGGCAAGGAAAAGGCACTGTGGCAGCCATGTTTATCATACAATAAAAGAACAAACCACTGTGGATAAAATGCTTGTTTTGGTGTGTCCAGCATTTCCCAGTGATGCTCTGTGTGTGAGCTGATTTGTGATTGGCTGTTTTATTTCCCTTATTTGTTAAATTCTGTTGTGATGTCATTCAGTTTTTGAAACCCAGTAAGGAAGGTCTGGTGCCAAATGTCACCCAGTCGCTTTCTCACACCCTATTGTCTTATTCAAGTGTCCCAAGGCTTTCTCCATCTGGTGCCTGTCCAACCCACAGACTGAGAAGTCACATGTGGTGGAATGCCCACACCCCCCTCAACAGCATATCTCCGGACTGGGGCTTTGAGGAGAAACTCTCTGACCTGGGGCCATTGTGAACTGCGACTGGGGCCTTCTTAGCTGGGACCCAGATACTGTGCGCTCTGAGCTGGGGCCCTGACACTATGAGCTCTGAGTTGGGGCCCTCACACTGTGCGCTCTGAGCTGGGGCCCTGACACTATGAGCTCTGAGTTGGGGCCCTCACACTGTGCGCTCTGAGCTGGGGCCCTGACACTATGAGTTCTGTGCTGAGGCCCTCTAACCAAGGATTTTTGCACTGTTTTTCCACATTATACAGAAGAGTACTAGCTGAAAAGTCCAAGGGATAGGTTTGCCATACCGGTTAGACAGTTCTAAAGAAGGGTTTGGCATGCTGTTTAGGCAGTTCTAAGGAAGGGTTTGGCGTGCTGGTTAGACAGTTCTAGGGACAGGTTTGGTGTACCGGTTAGAGAGTTCTAAAGAAGGCTTTGGCGTGCCGGCGGGGGACTCCTAAAGAAGAGTCTGATTTGCTGGCTAGAGAGTCGTAAGGATGGGTTAGACTGGAGATGGTCTGTACAGCCCTTACATGAGCCACCCAACGCCACCCAGACAATAGCTCAGCAAATAGGAAATCTAATAAGCAAATGAATGGACTCCGCTGAATGATCGGATTGTATTCATATACATGGATCCATGTAGCTGCCATTTACAGATGAAAGAGTGCACCCCCACCCCCCTCCCCCTAGTCTGTGTTTAAGGAACGAGTAGGAATCCGGCCGGTGGCAGTCAGTGTAAACACACGGGAATGCATATTAATGAGTAATCCTCGCTCCCCAGGGTCGGGCAGCTTTGTCTGTGGCCCTGTGGATGTATCTCTCAGGGAGCAGAGTGACAGAGAGCAGCTGATGTCCTTCCAGGGCCTGCTGGGGGGGGGGGGGTCTCTAGACATCCCCATCTTGACGCAGATCTGATGGCTGTGGGATGCGAGATTGGAATCTCTTCTTTTTTTTTCCCTCTCACAGGACAGTATGCTCCCTGGTGGAGGAGTGTGGCAGGCAGAAGCTGTCTCACCGGGGGGGTCAGGCCTCCACTGGCTGGACAGACACTGTGGCCATGTGACACCTGACGTTCGCTCATTATGAGGTATTGATTGGTGTTCCGTTTCCCTAGCCTGGAGAATGGAGAGGTGCATTCTGGGAGACAGGAACACCCCAAAGAGGTTTCCCTTTTGATGGGGGGAGGTTCCGTGGCGGTACTCTGGTGAGGAAGAGAGGGAGGGAACTGCGAGAATTGCATCTGTCATTTTGGAACATTCCAGAGTACAAGGTGCGATCTCCAACAGTGTAGAACGGCGACACTTTTAACCATAGAGATGCAGACATATTGTACAGATGGGGGGGGGGGGGGGCAGCAAAGAAAAAGAGGGAGGGCTGGATGAAAAGCAAAAGAGGAGAAGCATGTGGTGAATTATGGCCTGATTCTCCGTCAGCGAGAGACCCCATCTGTCTCTGCACTCTGGGGGTGTAACCCCTCACTGCTGGGCCCAGCGTCCAGCCCAGCAGCCCCCCCAGGACCACGCTAAGAGGACCGACCCATTCATCAGAGCTGGGCCCACTGCAAGCCCTGATTCTGCCTGTCCACCTGGGGGTCTGTCTGCTGGTCACTGCACCAATGGAGGGAAGATTGGGAAACAGACACTGGAGAGCCGCTTAGGCTCTCTCTCTCTCTCTCTCTCTCTCTCTCTCTCTCTCTCTCTCTCTCTCTCTCTCTCTC
>JAODJU010000032.1:203326-215443 GCA_026776725.1 Gnathonemus echidnorhynchus | reverse complement strand
AAAGTCTTGTATTTTGTTTGGTTACTTATGGTTATGGTTAGGGCTGGGTAGGGGTTAAGGTTGTCATAGTTAGCATTTGCATTTTTCCCGTAGAAATGAACGAGTGGATATGATTACAGGACTGTGTGTGTGTGTGTGTCTTCCAAGTAACATACCTTCATGCCTTTCAGGGTGACCCCAGCTTTGTACCATATGCTGCCTGTGACATGCTTCAGGTTTCCTGTAACCCTGCACCAGGTAAGAGGTGACAAGATGGGTGGATGAATGGATGGGTATATAGATGGATAAAATTTTTCCATGCATGAAGTGTGTATGCAAATGTCCGCCTGAGATTATGTCAGTTCCCCCCTCACAGACTGTCAGTGAGCTAAGTTACACAGACCTGTGAGTGCATCTCTCTTTATAAGACCCTGTGTGTTTACATCGCGCTCGTGCCTTTTTGGCTATGGGCTGTAACTACTGAATGTTTGGCATGAAAGACCAGACCTTCACCTCCCCTTACCTAAGAGTACAGGCCACTGCATGTCTCCTCTCAACATCACCAACAGACTCTCATTATATCCTGAGGCAAATGGATGGTCTAGTTCCAAAATAACCACTGAAACATGAGGAGAAAGGGATAGGAGAGGACGCCAGCACTTCCTGATTGAAGATCCATCTAGATCTGAGCTCTTTGCTTCCTGTTAGCAGTAGATACATGCCTGCTAGTGCACCCCCCAACTCTCCATTTGAGTGGTGGAACACAACCACAGTCACAGTGCCAAACACAGGACCGTTAGAGGAGCATCATGGGATTCTGGTGGAACAGAAAAGCATCCTTAGTGTAAACAAAAGATAGTGATGGTGTGTTTAGCAAGGAATGACAGGAAATAGACCCTCTGCCATCCGGCCCAGAGTCAAACGCACGTTCCTGGTCTACAGAACCCCACGTGAGTGTTCAGTTGACTCAAGAACGTGTGTCTCAGTCCAAAAGCCTCTCCAACTCTAAGAATTTGGCTGCCTTATTTTTTTCTGTGCTCTAAATGGGGTCTGGTGGGGGTGTGGGCATGGGCACCAATTTGATGGATCAACAGTGAGCCAGAGAGGGAGGGGGGCAGAACGCGGGTGGGCAGAGGGGAAAGTAAAAATGAGACAAAGGGCGATCCCTTCTGCATCGTCTGCTGCAGCACAACTCAGTTCCAAACCCCTTTTCTCCTCCCGCTAATTGGCCACCCAGGAGTTGATTGGGCCGACCTTCTCCCTCCCTGCCAGCCCGCCGGACTCTTCCCATTGTGCGGGCAGCACATAGCGCATCGCAGCTCGATGTCAGCAGCCCGGCGCAAAGCTTTGTTGCCGTGGTGAGCGATGGCGACCTGGAATCTGCGGCCTGTCAGACGGGGGCTCTGAAAAGCTCCCATTGGCCAGGAAGATTTTTTATAACATTTGCCCTCAGAAGATAACCTTAGCGAGGCAGCCCTGTAATCACATTTAGGAGTGAATGGGGATGTATGTGAATAATGTAAATGAGAAGTTGTGTAGATAAATAGACCACCTACGGATCTCAGCAACTTGCGCTTCCTTAATATGATAAATATGCCTGTATCTGTAAAAGGTGTGGGCACATGCCATTTTCTCAGGTTTCCAACATGGCTGAGAAGGTGTGTTTATATTTTGACAAACTGGTGAGACTATAATCACATGTGAGATGCCCTTAGATAATGAACGTCGTCTGTCAAGACTCAAGACTCAAGAGTTCTTTATTGTCAACACATCTATGCACACGTACACATTGCCCTTGGGGCTCCTTTTGTGTTACACATAAATACAAACACAACAAATAAATATATAATATCAACAACACGATACAATACAATGCAATATAAATATAAAAAGTGCACAAAACTGAATTTGATTTTCCGCACATGCGGTGTGTGTCTCTGTCCAAATGCTGTCCAGAGATCTGAAGGATGGACCCAGGACTTTAGCCCTTATAAACGAGCCAATAGGCAGGGCTCCAGGGACACGGCGCCTCAGTACCATACCGAGATTTCACCAAAGGAATTTCTTCAGGCAGCCTTTGATAGATAAGCGAAAAAATATCCCATTGTGTCCAGTTCGTCAATTAGGAATTGGGAACAGGGGGGGCACTCCCGGCCGCTAATTTGGGTGGCCGCTGAAAAGGGCCAGTTTATTTTCTTTAGGAGAGGAAACAGTGGAAGTCAAAGGTAATTTGATTGTCATTCTGTCCCATATGGTGACAGGGCTGTCCAGTAAATCCTGCCTGGCTAAGAAGAGGCCAGGACCCTTTCAGCCCCACAACTGCGGGATAGCAAACACACTGAATCTGGTTACGGAATAAAAAGGGAGGCAAACAAGGCATGAGCTGGGGGGGGTGAATCTGGAAGTCCACAGAAAACACAGCCAATGCTCACCAGCAGCTCTCTGGGCTGGCAAAGTCCATCTGGATCCTTTATATCCACCATCACTGACGAGGCAAGATAAGCAAATTCCTCAATAGACAAAGACAGATGTCTCTGTTCCTGCAAGCTCTTCAAAAGTTACACATAATCTTCGTCCCCACAAAGTGTATCGTCCCACCGCCCTTTTCATCCGTTACATTAATGAAATTCAGCTGGCCCTAAACTCACAGTTTCATTTGAAAAAAAATCGCCTGGCCGGCCACCTGCTAGGTGAAACCAAGGAGTTGGTGATTCCAGCTAGCTAAAGGTTTGCTTTTTACTTCCGGGACTTGACCAATGGGTGGTGACGATGCAGGAAATGGAATTCTGCAACTTGATGGCCATGGCCAATCAGATACAGGGTTTATTGTCAAAGGACTTAGACCTCAGGTGGTTCTTCAGGTTTGTGTATGCGCACATATGTCTGTGATGAATGATTTCCATGACGTCCCAAGGTTGGGGTAAGTGGGGGAGCAAGCAAATGATGAAGTTAAATATTTTGATTTGGGCAATTTCTGCAATCCTTCAAACTACGTTCAGTTAATTGCAAGAATATAAGCACCCTAATGCCTGTAATTATCGCACTGGGTCATGTTTCTCTCAACACAGCAGCTCTGGGAATTGGCCAAGTTTTAAGCTCAGGGGCCTCATATGTGCATCAAAGTGTCATTTTAAACATAAATCTCACTGCCACATGTCCCGTTTGAGGTGCACGTCAACGCGGGATAATTAATGAAGAAGAAGGTCTGGAACATTCCTTCCAGGGGCAAAAGACAGGTAACTGAGAGAGAGGCATGCATTTAACCGTCTCGTGAAGCAGGCCTCTGCGAGCCTGCTGGAGAGAGGTTAGGATTCAAGTTTGGGCTTAAGGGCCTAAAACCCAAGATCATTGGAGGGGGGAGCAGTGTGCCAACAAAGGACACACACTCGGAACCTGAACTCCCCTGGCCCACAACCTGGCATGGTGCCGCTGAACACGCTAGTGGCATGTTATGACCAGTGCTGGCGCAAGGCCTGAGCAACCTGGCATTTTCCAGACGCCAGACCACTAGGGGGCGCACTGTTGTAGGAGGTGAGGACATAGAGAGATAATTTTTGCATCAGCCTAGGTGTTAAGCATGTAAAATTAAAATGGGGTGCAGAAGAGCTGTCATGAGTGTCAAAAAGATTGAAAATCTAATGACCTTTTTTTAGTAGCAAACTGAAAATATTGAGGAGGTTGAGCATGAGAGTTCTTTAGCTGGTTGTAAGAATCAGGAGAATATGGCCCTCAACTCTGGTGGAACATCCATACTACAGAGCCAGGCTGATGTACAACAGCATCCTGCCGGTAATGATAGAACAGAAGTAGTTGAGATGAGCAAAGTGATCAAAGGGTTGGCAAGACTCAGACTCTGGCAGTATCAAAGAGGGGGAGGCATTTGCTAGCTTTTTGTCAGGGATGCTTGATTTGCACACACCGGCCCTGGCTATGACCCTTCCCGAAATTTACCTTGGTAAATCTTACAGGCAAAAGGGGCATGAAGGAGCTTAGCAAGCTAAACCTCTGTGGCTGTGATGGGAAAGTAGCTGGTTCCAGCCCAGCTTCAGTAGAATAGTCACGTCTGGGGGCCTTTGGACAAGGCCCTTAACCCTTCACTGGTAAGCTTGCTCTCACCTTCATGTGCATCGTGGCGTGCATGGAGGGGTGGGTGAAAAGAGGTGTTATTATTTTGGATCTGCGGTACATGGCAGCTTGCAGGTAGTTCTAGATGGCTTGTTGTAAAGCAGAAAGTCTGCAAAAAACACAACCTCCATAGGTGCTGTGGGGTCGAGGCTCAGGAAGACCTGTGTTGCATCAGGTCAGCCGCTCAAACATGACCTTTGACATATATACAGCTTTCCAGTAGCTGGGAAGTAAGCAAATAATACTGACCCATCCCTGATCTCCACTCTGCTTGGGACAGCGATTAACACAAAAGCAAACTTTCCTTAGCCTGGTGTAATGGAGTAAACCTTTTTCACAAAAGGCTTCGCTAGCACTGGTCCCAGAGTTGTGGGTAACCTGATTAGTCAACACAAATGTCAATCAAACCCATAAACACAGGGGGGTAGTGGGTGGGTTACCTGTAGCCAGAGGTGAATAATTCAGGTCCAGAAAATACAAATCGAGGCCAAGGTTTGGTTTCAACCAACCAGTTGAGTATAAAGAGTCACAGAGTACTCAACTGGTTGGTTGAAACAAAATCTTGGTCTGGATTTTTACTCTCTGGACCTGAACTACCCACCTCTGCCTATAGCTTCTAGAGGTACAAGGTAGGGAGTAAAATGTGAGATATCATGCCAAGTCTGTCATGTGTTGTATGAGCGGCCATCACCATCATGAGGTCAGATTGCCCACCTCACGGTCACCAGGCCTTTGGGAGATGCCATTCTGCTTCAGGAGGACTTGCCTTCGGAGTTGCCAAAAGATCCAGCGTTCCCGCAAGTGCAGTTGTGGTTTTTGGTGACTCGAGACATGTTCTTCTTTATAAACTCACAGCATGTTGTTTTGCAACCACTGAGGGTGGAGAGAGAGAGAGAGAGAGAGAGAGATTGATGAAAACAAAGACAAAGAGCAATATCTATCAATCGGTATGGCAGGGATACCCGATGCGTGAATTATAGTCCGACAGCTCTGGAAGCCAAATTTCCAAGAAAAGTCACTATTTATAGACTGGGAAAGTACACTTTCACAAAAGGACGGAGTACCCCACAAAGATCTAAGATAAGTGTTAGGAGTGGAACGTAAGCTCTGATTTATTAGGGTGGGGGGGGTGTTTACCTGCCAGAGGTGCTGGATGAGGTTGTGAGAGCCTAGGAGAGCATGGAAGTCAATTCCCCAGAGCATGAGAAAACCACAACACATGTGGCAAGGAATGTTTCATTTATTCTTTTAAAGTGGGTCTTCACTGGACATTCAAAACATGAATGTTTTCATATTGCTTTGTGATTCAATGTCCCTTATAAAACAGTTCTTTAGTTTTTTTGATTACATTATTATTATACATTATTATTGAATTTATTTGACTAAAAACGTTCAATTAATTTCAAAGCTCTGTTCTAATAAATAATACCATTGTCTCCCAAATGAATTTGCTCTTGAGTCAAAAAAAAAAGTCCTAAATATGTTCTGGAAACTCCATCCAAATAATTTTTTCAGGATGGAGGGCATCTGATTCTCATTTAAAAATCTGTCCAATATTCAGGTAAAAAAAAAACAAAATATGAACTCCATATATTTTCAAAATGAGCCATTCATATCTACACTGCTTTGCATGGCCTAAAGCAGCTCCCCCTGCTGGCCGGGGGCCTGAAACACACCAAGCATTTCAGAAGCCCAGGCCAGCCCTTCAACGGACGTCCACAAACATAGAGCAAACTGCTGAAGGACAGCCTCTCGATCAGGGCCTGCGAAGCAACAGCCACAGTCTTCCACACAGCTGCCGCTTTAAAAAAAATGGCCTGAGTTCAAGGTAAACAAGACGGCCATTAAGTTTCACAATCTACTAAATAAGCCGCTTGGGGTATTGTGGAATGGTGGGGAGGGGGGACAAGGAGGAGAGAGCTGTGGCACTGTCCTGGGCATGTTTAATTAAATTCTGGAAGGGGCTCAAGGTACATCTGCACAAAATGACCCTCTGGTTGAAAAGAGGGATTAAGGGGGATGGTGTTAGCTGGGATGGGGGGGTCAACTGTGGGGTTTGGGGCGAGAGCAAGTTCATTAGACTGCAGCCAGGGGAAGTAGAGAAGGTGGGGAAGGGGGCGGTGGCTGTTCTGGAGGGGGGCTTGGGGGGCGTGATATACAGGCCAGGCTGGAGATTTACAAACATTAATTAAAACCGATTCCATCAAGCCCACAAACCAAAACGACCGCAACCAATGACATGGAGGGGAACATGACACTTCAGACATCAGCCCTGGGACCTGCCGAGTCCTGCAGTGCCTGCACTCTGGCCACCCTGGGCTTTGTTACAGTTGGACGTTCACTCTGTTCTTAGGATTGAGTCGAGTCCTGGAGAGTCCGAGATGATCTAACCAAGAGGCACCGGAGGAGTCAGTGCAGCTCTCATAAAGAGAGACCAGGAGAGTCTTTATAGGTCAAACAGAAAGACAGTAGAAGAATCAGAGCAGGTGGAATAGAGAGAAACTGACTCGGTCCAACAGAGAAGGTCCAGCTAAGATACCAAAAAAGTCAGAGTAGGTCCAGTAGAGCCGAGAAAGATGAGACATTTTTTTTCCTTGGCTACCAAGCAGACAGAATCATCAGGTCAGGTGTGACATCATCGCCGTTATAGGTTCACCCAGCCTCAGCACCAGTAGAGCCTTGGATCCCGGTAGGTCCCAGCCCAGGCCTCAGAGCCAGAAAGGCCAGACCATAAAGTCAGTAGCCTCAGCTACTGCATTAATACAGGACACCATTGGAAAGAAGGTCCATGATCTCCAAAGCAATGAGCCTCCTCACCCAGGTTTGGGACATCAGGCATAATCAGCAGCATCAAGCTGCAAGTTTAGAGTTATTCTACATTTAAGAGCCTCTAAGTTTAGGTTCACTCGCATTGCCAGTGCATCTGTGTGCACCTGTCTGCTGAAAGGAGGGACAGTCATTTAGGTTTTTATCCCCCCAGCCAGTTTATTTTTCTCCCCCAGCGAGGACAACTTCATGCAGACTTTACTGCAGAGAACCACTAAATGTTTTGGCCGCCGCCCCAAACGCCCCGACAAGCATTGGCCATTATGCAGATCCACCACTGTGGCTGACGTCTTCACCGCCAGAGTGGACACGCACTGCATCATGGGAACGCAGGGCTTGGCGTGGCTGCCGTCGGGAGTGCCACCACATCGGTGAGTTATGGGGGCGTGGTAGCGCCCCCCCTTCCTCCCTGCCCCCCTCCCTTACCCCACAAGCCTTCCAAGCTCCCGTCCCACACTAAAGGATGGACTTCTTCATTTGGAGTGTGAGACAATGGGGCATGTCGCCTTTGTCCTGCTGACATCCTGCTGCTCCACAATATGGCCAGTCAGGGATCAATGGAACAGCACAATGGCTGATTAGGCAGAGGGCCCTCGTGGCCTGTTGGAGCCCAGGCAGAGTGGACAGCTTCCAGACTGCGTGGTGTCTAGGCCACACTGGGAAAAGAAGAGGAAATGTAAAGCCGCATAGGGAGGGGTGGGGGGCTGTCTCTGGGGAGGGAGTTTGTCTTAGAGCTGAACTTGGTTTCCCCATCGCAGGGAATGCGGCCGTGCAAACAGAGCCGCTTCTTCAGACATATTGCACCAGCGCAGACTCCAAGCAGACAGGGCCACCCCGGGAGCCCCCCAGGATCTCCCTTTTCTTTCACCGGGCCCCACCGTGACTCTGGTGCCAGCGGCAGCGTTACCTCCGAGCGGGACCGCGCTCAAAGGCCAAAGCGGGCCACTCGTCCACATCCATCTCCTGGCGACAAGTCAGCCATTGCTGAGGCCCGATTAATCACTCAGTCACCCGTCACACGTGGGGGTCGGGGCCTCGGAACACGGCAGCACAAAAGCCACGGCCAAGCGATAACTCCGGGATTTCCATCAGGAGCTTTTAATTAAAGGCCGCACCGTTCAGGAACGCGACTCTTCCCGACGTCACACTGCCGTTCGTCTTGTAAATAGCCGTCGACACGCGACCCGCATCAGTCTCTTTGGCTAAGAAAATATTATGTTAATTGCATGGAAATTCAAACAGCAGATGAGTAAGAGACAAATCCGGTTGAAACTGTCAAGCATTCCACCTTATCCAGAACTGCAATAAAAAACAGGCACATACTTTCAGATCTACTGTATAAAGTAGCTGGCTAGAAGCTCTTACAATCAAGCATTTTTCATAATGGCTGTTTTGAACGTGATTGTGTCATTAGGGAGAATTATAATTTATTTGTAAAAGTAATTAAATTGTACCTGTGACGGAATCAGGAGGTAGTGATTTGCAGCTGATTTGGAATCATGCAGCGGTATTTTAGAACGATATTCCAGTCGTGACTTGGAATCAGGTAGTGGTATTCTAGAATCAATTCCAAGCATGATTTGAAGTCATGCACCACTGTTCTAGAACTATGTTCCACATACAGTAATATGGAGTCATGCAGTGGCATCCTAGAATAACATTCCATGCATGATTTGGAATCATGCATCAGTGTTCTAGAACCATATTCCACGCAGAATTTGGAATTATGCAGTGATATTCTAGAAAGACATTCCATACATGATTTTGGAGTCATGCAGTGGTATTCTGCAACCATATTCCATGCATGATTTGGTTAGCTGGGTTCCCGTGATTTCTGGACGGGTAGATGAATCTGCGGTGTCATTCTTGTGTCCTTTTTGTGGGGGTGTGGTGTGTGGGGGGTGCCTGACAGGTGGCTCACATGTCAGCGCTGCAATGCTTCTCCCCAGCCTTGTTGTGGCAGGATGTGATTCCCCAGCACAGTGAAAGGGCGCGAGTGGCTGAGGCCAGCCCTATTGTCTGGCTGATTAGGGCATGAATGGAGCGAGAGAAAGAGGGGCTGGGGAAGGGAGAGGCCCAGGGGCTGACCCAAGGAGGAGGAGGAGGGGAGAAGGGGCTAATGTGACACAGGTTGGGGCTGGGGCAGCATGGGTATGTGAGCGTCCCAGAGCGCTGGCCCAATGGAAAACCCCTCCCCCTGAGCCAGCAGCCAGGAGCCATCTGTCAGGACCCCAAGAATGCTGGAAGCTTCTGAGCCAGAGCAGAAATCCACAGCAGCAGCGCAAACATCAGCTCACGCCTGACACTGACGTGTAAGACCCAGCGTCACACCTGAAACACACCTACACATGAATAGACAAATATTCTCATACATTATTCATTTCATAAATTTAAGGGTGTTTACTTATTTTTTGGAAAACTCACAAATACATACACTATATGGACAAAAGTATTGGGATACCTGGCCATTACATCTACCGGAACTTTTATGACACCCCATTCTAAATCTATAGACATTAATATGGAGTTGGTCCCCCTTTGCAGCTATAACAGCTGCCACTCTTCCGGTTAAGGCTTAAGTCTGTGGGAATTTCTATTCATTCGTCCAGAAGAGCATTTGTGAGGTCAGGCACTGATGTTGGATGTGAAGGCCTGGCTCACAATCTCAGTTTTAATTCATCCCAAGGGTTTCATGAGGTTGAGTTCAGGTTTTTCTGCAGGCCAGTAAAGTTCTTCCACATTAATAGTTCCCTTCATTGGAACTATGGGGCCCAGCCCAGTCCCTGAGAAAGAATCCCATACCAGTATCCCTGTTCCACCACACTTTACAGTTGGCACAATGCAGTCAGTCAGGTAACGTTCTCCTGGCATCTGCCAAACCCAGACTGTCAGACAGACAAGTGTGATTCATCACTCCATAGAACACGTTTCCACTGCTCCTCAGCACTCAGTGATCCAGCTCTGTTACTTTATGTGGTCTGATACTTCATGGCTGAGTCTGTTGCTCCTAAACACTTCCACTTTGCAATAATACCACTTACAGTTGAATGGGGAATATACAGCAATGAAGAAATTTCACTAACTTACTTATTGCAAAGGTGGCATCCTATGACAGCACCACGCTTGAATTCACTGATTCAGAATGACCCATTCTTTTACAAATGTTTGTAAACCCAACTGCATGGCAAGGTGCTTGATTTTATACACCTGTGGCAATGGCTCTGAATGAAACACTTGAATTCAATAATTAAGAGTTGTATCCCAATACTTTTGTTCATATAGTGTATCAACGGCCCACAGGAATTCAAAACCATTATATCGAAAAAGGGGATAAAAGCAGCATAAATGATATAATGGAAAAATCATGTGAAGATGTCACTTTTACTCTTTTGCAGAGTCAGGGCATTTGAGAAACGGCCACGTAAAAATTGTCAGCAAATCCCAAAGTCGGAGGACTCAGTCTCCACCTGTTGGCCAGTTTATCTGTGGCAGGTCATCATCGGATCCTAAAATTCCGAGAAAGTCACCTAATTGGGGAATATGGAAAAAGAGGATTAACATTGCACATCCCACATAGTGTAAAAAAAAGTCGTCTTTTTCTTTACCTTACAGACAGTTGTGGCTCCCCTACCATCCTCTTTGCATCTTCCTGTTCAGGAATCCGTTTCTAGGGAGTTTCCCTTTTATTCCCAGGAAAAATCAAACAGATGCTGGAAGCATTTCAAAGTCCGCACTTGGGGAATACCAAACGCCTTGGGTAACCTTTGATAAAACAAGATAAAAATTAACTGAGATAAGGCCGACCTGTGCTGTTTTGGTGATGTCTGACTGAAAGTGTGTTCTGGGACAAAATACTTTACATAAATTGTTATCAGCCGCTAAAATATGGGCGTGGACATTGGCAGCTAACTGTTTAAAGCTTTAATCGGGGCAGCATCTCTGTTGCCACGCCAACAGCACCATCCCATCAGTTCATGCGGAAAGATGGTCATAGTGACTGTAGATGAAGCACCTGCCATCAGCTCATGCGTATTTTTGGCTCAGAGAGGCGGGGAAAAGCCAATCCAGCAGCATCCTGTTGAAGCTGCCAACCTTGACACACCATCATCTGGAGTTTGCACCGCTGCATTATGGGAAAGTTCAGTTCTGGCTCTGCAATATATTGAGACGGGCTGTCTCACCATCTCCGTGATCCCCCATTTCTACCAAAAATCCTGCTTCTGAGTAAACCGGCAGCACACGGGAACCAAGCACCAGAGAAACGGATCGAGACTCTTTTTGCCTCGGAGTTCACAGCAAATCGGTGTCAGGTGACAGCTACAGCCTGGAAGGTGTCAATCCTATTGGCGACAAAGGTAGCCTATGAATAGTATTGCATTTGCATCATTGGTTATTTCATTTCAGTGGGGGTGGGGGGGACGAGTACTGCTTTTGAATGATTGGTTATTTCTTTTAGTGTGCGGGGAGGAGCGGTACTGCTTTTGCATGATTGGTTATTTCATTTTAGTGTGTAATTTTATATTTAGATTGATCCCCCCTCAGCAATGCATCACACCGGCTTCAGTGATGGAGATGGACACCTCTACTGTGCACTGACGTTGAGCTTTTAAGCACAGCCCTGCTCCCTGTGCACTAAGGTCCCTGTGCTGAGCACAGCCCTGCCCCTCCCTGTTTTAAGCACAGTATTCTTCCCTGTGCACCGAGGCCCTGTGCTAAGCACGGCCCTGCTCCCTGTGCACCGAGGCCCCTGTTTTAAGCACAGCCCTGAACCCTGTGCACCAAGGCCCCCGTTTTAAGCACAGCCCTGAACCCTGTGCACCAAGGCCCTGTGCTGAGCACAGCCCTGAACCCTGTGCACTGAGGCCCCCATTTTAAGCACAGCCCTGCTCCCTGTGCTCCGAGGCCCCACAGCTCCTCTTTCTCTGGCATCAGGAAGAACCTTTCCCTCTGTCGGGAGGCCACCGGCTGTGCAAGCTCAGGCAGAAGGCTGGGATCGGCCGTTGTGTGAGTGATCTTTATCTGCAGCAGCAGCGCGGCAAACACAAACATATAGCACAGCAACCCGAGTGCAAAGGGGAACAGAAAGAAGGGTGAGGCTTTGTGGGGAGGGGGGGGCACATGGGAGACTCCACTGACAGGACAGTGACGGGGGGGGGGGCTGCGGATTCACCACGGCTGTGCGAGGGG
>JAODJU010000032.1:164795-176394 GCA_026776725.1 Gnathonemus echidnorhynchus | reverse complement strand
GTGCGCTTTGGGAGTGTTTCCGAAATTAAGAGCTTCCCTGAAATGTTCTGGTCACCACAGTTTAATTTCTACTGCAGCACCCTTGACACACATACACAAGCGCTCACACATACACAAGTGCTCACACATACACAAGCGCACGCACATACACAAGTGCTCACACATACACAAGTGCTCACACATACACAAGTGCTCACACATACACAAGCGCACGCACATACACAAGCGCTCACACATACACAAGCGCACGCACATACACAGCACCTGCTCTGTGACTATTACAGTGACATTCAGTGTTAAACACAAAGCGAGTTATTAAATTATAGATAAAATTAAATTATATATTACATCACAGATAAAAAATTCTAAATAAACCACTGAAATATCTTGGGGGTACTACAGCACCCCCAAGCCCCTCCCTGGCGAGACCCCTGGAACCAGGTAAGGTCATTTTCACCCATCCATCTTCCATACTGCTTCTCCAGGACAGAGTCACAGAGGGTCTGTCACTCATCCCAGCAAGCATAGAGTACAAGGCTGGGGATAATTCTGGACAGGATACCAGTCCATCAGAGGGTACTCGCTACCCGTAATTTAGAGGCACCTACTCAGCTAAAACACGTCTTTGGGCCAAAGAAATCAGAGGATAATCCATGGAAGTGCAGGAAGGACATGCACACACTGGTCACAGGCATGAGGCAACAATGCGACCCGCAGAGTCACTTTGCTACCATGAGAAGCAAATTCACGACAAAAAAAAGCATCTGCCAATGATTCAACTACATCGGAGAGGATCTGCGCTAGATTCTTGCCCAAACCCGAGTTCGTAACGCGACCCTGGAGATACGAGAAGGCCCCCTTTTCTTGCTGTGTTTTTCTACCCAAACAGGGACTTGGGGGGGGCAGGGTGCCCTCGTCTCTCAGCGTGCCATTTACCTCCTACCCGGCGGGCATGAATGCGGTGGCACGGGTGTATATAAGCTTTGGGGGGAACTGAACGTGGGGTCATGCACTGCTGTTTACTGTACACACTGGCGAGGCTCATCTCATTGATTTCCACCACAACACGCTCCCGACAGCAAAACACCAGACTAAGGAATAATTCCCTTACGCAGCATAATATTATAACCAAGGCGATGAACGTTATGATGACGAACGTTCACTCCACATGCTGCAGTTACAGGACAGACTGTAAATAAACACTAACGTATTAACGGCTCGTGCACACCATATCTATGAGTAACACAGGCACCGGGTAATTATTTTAGGCAGTGAATAATGAAATTGTTTTATACACTGGTTTTTAATCACGGTGGGGTTGCATTCGGCCTGGAGCCTGTCCCAGGACGGACAGGATGTGGTGGAGGAACTTTCTGGACACTCACAGATTTGAGATTTTAGCTATTTTAAACACATTAATTCCCCTGAAAGACATCTTTAGACCGCAAAAGGTGACCAGAACATCATAAAAGGCTAAATAAATAGCTATTGTGTGTCACCTACAGAAAAGCAATTAAAATTCCTGATATTTCCCAAATCAAGCTTCAATAAGGTAACATTCAAACATTCATCACCTGTAGCTGCTTCTCTTTGTAGCCACAGGTTTCGCACTTTAATGTAAACAATTGCACTCGTCATCTGACGCCATTCAGGAGCGTAATTCAGCGTTTGCCTGGCCCTCGACGCAGCGCATTAATGAAGTGCGTCTCTAGTCCAGTTTCCATGTGCCTGTGCCCCTGTCCCGTGTGTGTCAAAAGCACAGGGGCTGTGGGAGCATCGATCCCCAGGTGACAGCCCCGGGGATGAGGAAGGACGGGCAGGTTAGGGGATCCACTTCAGAGACAAGACCACCCCTTTGTAATGGGGAGCACACGAGAGGGGAACCTCCTAGAAACTGTCTCAAAATGAAGGGGGCAAAAAAAACCCACGACAACAATAGAGCATCCTCAGTACCGGCCTCCGGTCTCACCTCTTCAGTCTGCGCCCCCCTTCAACCAAATTAAGCCTCGGAACAATTATTCTGATCATTAGGCTGATATAAGCTCAGTGTCACAGAAGCGCAGTGGCCTGCAGTTTAGCAGAGGACAATTAGCTGTTCGCCTGGCATAGAATTACCCTGTAAATTGAGAACGCGCTGTCTAAAGGTCTGGGAGAATAGGGGGTGAAAGGAAAGTGAGAGAGGGAGAGAGAGGGAGACAGACACTCAGAGGAGAAGGAGGGTAAAGGGGGAGATTAAAATTGTTTGAATTAAGTCCACGATCTGCTTATCCATCCATTATTCGGCACAAATCAGGGCTTTGTTTGGGCTGCTGTAAAGGAGTGTCAATCATCTCCACCCGTTTTTTTTTTTCTTCTTCTTCTTCTGTTTTTTGTACAACGGGAGAATTTATTATGAATTTGCTCCGTCACATAATGAGAAGCCCGCGCTCAGAATGGCCGACGGGGACCGGAGTTAGCCATCACCGGGCCACTTGCGCTCTGGACTGACATCAAAGTGCCAGGGACGTCCAATCAGATTTGTCTTACAGGCATTACATGATGAATACGGTGTGGCCGGCCCACAAAAGCGTCTTTGTGAGGCCCTGAGCAGGGGCCTATTCACGGCGCGCAACAGCCAGCCAGAGTGGAAGTAAATGGCGAAAGGGTCCCGCGAAGCGTCCAAGTTGGGCGTCCACAATAGCTCATGCAAATGACCATGCCCCAGAGGAGTGCAGCGAGGAGCCCTGCTCGAGCGTCTGAAGTTCAGGGCCCATTCAGCGGGGAACTGAAGTGGCAGTCAGAACTGTCGGGCTCAGAGCATTCAGCTTCTTCAAGCAGAGAGGGATTACTCTCCCCCCCCATCCCTGGGCCTCAAAGACAGAAAAAAACAGGAGTCTAAAGACTAACTTTTTTTGTATGAGAGCATGCCAGACATAAATCCTGAAGGCCTGGTGCAGTGGGGGCTTCCAGGACACGGTGGCGATGAGGGTGCTCTAATTTGCTAGAGCGGCCTCCTGAAATTAACTTGCGCGAGGGGGAAAGACCAAATGAATCCCGGGCCTGAGGCGGAGTGGAATGGCGTCACAAGAGGTTCCTCAGAAGTGGTCCTGTGGCGGGATCCAGGAGCCATGTCTCCACAGCCGCACCTGAGCGGCCGCCAAGCCTGGATGCCGATTCTGGTCCGGCGGGATACCTGCCCCCCTCTGCCTCAGTCGGGGTGAATTCCACCAGCCGCTTATCTGGGGACCAGGTTCAAACTGAGCCTTGACCGCGAGGGATTGGGGGTCAATCAACAGGGAGAGGGAGGGGCACCCGCCAGGCAGAGGACTCTGATTGGACCCCACATCTTCGGATGTCCTTCCCTGGGCCTCGCTTCATCATCATCACCATGCGGCCGCCCCACGCTGCCCCGCCACCCTGTGTTTGCTGACATCCCTGGGGGCATCGGCACATTATAAATTTGTCTGTCGGCCAAAGTGTTTCCCTCAATTTTTTTAGCGGCTGTTTAAAAATTAACAGCCCTGTCGCGGACTCCCAAGGCCTTTCTGCCTCCTCTGTCAGCTCGCACCTGTAATAAATCGACCCGACCCATTTGCCACGCCATGACACGCCAGGGGCCCGCTTGTTCTGGGAGGGCACGAGATGGATGGCGCCGGCGAATGGAGCAGAGCGGGTCAGTTTCTGCTGGGGCTGGTGTGGGCCACGCTTGGAACTCTGGGAAATTGCTGCACTAGGGTCTCATCACTTCATTCAAAATCTACCACAATCGCCCACAATGCAGTTTGTTCTCCAGCGGTGGTCCCTGCTATCGGGTTCGAGTTTTATTGCCTTCCTCTCCTGTGGACAGGCCCTTAGCTCAGTAGACTGGTGCTTCTGTCTGATAAGTAATACTCTGGAGTGGTAGCTGACAGACATTCATCACCCAGTGTCCTTGGCAATTACTGCATTCCATAAAGCACAGCTCAGAAATAAATAAAGGGTAAAACAATGCAGGTTCCATTTCTTACTTATAAATATCATTATTTAAGAAATATGTATTAGCTTTGGCAGGTGCTTCTATACAAACTGATACACATTTTGAGAAACCAGTGCCAGACAATTGAAAGGGCCTTGCTGACTGGTCCAAGTGCGGTATTACTTGACCAACCTCGGGATTTGAGCTAGTGACCTTCAGGTCGCAGGCACAGCACAGGAACTGTCTGAGCCACACGCCACCGCTCTGTGTGGCGACTCTCATTAGGAGAAATCAAATGAAGATGGATGGATGGATCTCCTAATTTAAAAAAAAAAAAAAGCTTCAGCCTTTGAGGACTGCGAGGTTGTTTAGATGGTGTACGCGTACGACACACAGCAGTGGGAGTCACAGTTAAAGAAATGCATGACATGACACACCTACGGCTGCCCTCATCTTGCATACAGTCACTGCGGCAGAGCGCTTGCATGCTGGCTGGGCCTCCGCACCAGACTGGCATTCAGCAGGACTCACCAGACCGGCGCAGGTGTGGGCCCACGATTGCACCTCCATGCACGTCCAGTTCCCCCTGTCCAGCTGTGCCTTCGGGATCCTATTGTAACATACCCTGGACACCCCAAATACAGCTTCGATTTACATGGATTACAGACCATCGACATTGTCTGACCATCATCCATTGACACTTAATCAGAAAGAATAGTACACACAGATTGTTATTAAATATACAGCTGCTAATGTATTAAAGTGGACTCCTGATATGAACCCTACTTTAAGCGGATAAATGATAAAGTTCATAGATCTTTGGGGTTACAGAATTTAAAAATCGGTCGATCCTGATCATGGACACGTAACAGGTAACATGCAAGAGTTAGTACTCTATAACTTGAACAGAAAACAACTTTATCAGCCTCCATCAATATGTAGAGGTGTTTAAGTGTCATTTAATTGCATTTAAGAATTTGAGTCCCAATGACTGACCATGCAGGTTGGGTGACTTGGTGGATGGATGGCTGGATGGATGGATAGAAGGAAGGAATGAATTATTTGAGTGTTTGAGTAAAAACCTTGTGTACATTACAAATTATAGACGTTATACAAACTGAAATTTATGCTGCTCTACTTTTCCTCTCCGGACTGCATTGTGGACTGGTCCATTTGCACTGCTATTGAATCACTCTCTCGTCTCGTCGCGCCGTTGTACACTATACCGTACGCATTTTCACCGGGAAATCACAGAGTGCATCAGATTAACTTCTTAGCGGCCATTAACTTGATCCACTTTGCATTTAGTTTTCATAATCATCTGGCAGATGCCTTTATCCAAAGCGACACAGGGTATAAGAGCACGCTGGTACAGTAAGAATGTCAGGCGAACAAGTTAAAAAGGGGGTGATAAACAGGCAAGATGAAACGGGACCCACAATCGCGTTTTTATATGATTTTTAAAGTAGATGGTAGGTTCCCCGCAAGGAAGCTGAAATATCTGCATATTCCTCTCGTTTATATAAAGAAAAGCGGGACTAGGCACAGCGCCCGTTTATTTAGGATACTAGTGTAAACTCTACACACATATAGCCATGGTGTGCGGCGCATGGCTATCAATAGACTGCAATTGAAACATCACATCTTTTAACACCAGCTTTTTTTTCTCGACGTGAAGAGAAAGGGTATTAAAATACATATCATCAGACGTAACATAAAGGGGTAGCCCTCCTTTTTTCTGCCTCTGTTATGTGCGGACTCCCGGGGATATTGGAGACTATATAAAGGAATGAGTAATTTCCCCCATTAATCACTTGTTGGAATGACGGCGCGTTTAGGGCCCACGCGCTGGCTGGACGCGAGCCATCAGCCAATGGGCTCGAGCGCGGATCCGCCGCTGAGTGCGGGCGCGTGGCTCACACCTGCAAGGAAAAGCATTAAGGCGAAGGGAAGGGGGTGCAGGCAATAAAGTGGGCCGGCTCCGCATGCTTTATCTCCGGAATGATAAAAACGACTTCGGGACACAGGGACAATAGAGCGTATAATGACTAACCTTACAATGGAAAGGCTCAGCTGCGTATTAATGCATAGGGAAGTATAATATTGTGTCGCGAATGATGCAGCATAAGTAATGCGTCAAGAAAATGTCGAAATTACTCTAATTATGTATGCGCATAACATATAATATGGCATATAGTTGAAATTTGAAAATACAGTTGCAGCTTGCAATATGTAATTTAAATCTGAGGACATACTGTATTTAGCACCACTAATAAAGTACACACCTTGCAAACAGAAAGTGGTAGAGTGTAACGTCTGTTAATCTGCAAGTATTGTTTAGTAGAGATCTAAACTTTTATCTTTCATTTTTTACAAAAAGTTAGTATCACCGTTAGAATAAGAAATTTATTAATGTATTCATACACTGGAAGTGAGCACAAGCAATCTGCGTCTATTGTGCGCACGCCATAAGTCGCTGAATCGGTCACCTAAAATTACGAGTCTTATTTTTGTGAGGTCTCCCCTTTTGAAGCCTGTTTCATTTTGTTTGCAAAGCTAAAGCCGCAGGTGAAATCCAATTCGTTATTTTTTGTCTGCTTCACTGGCTTTGACAGCGATGTTTATTTACAATAAAAGGCACGCATAATACGTATAATGAGGCGCAAAGTCGCCAATAATAGCGTGCACAATAGGGTGTTGTGATCCCCATTTCGGGGGAGATGGGCTGTTTGATTGGGTTATGAATGCGTGCTGAAAAACGCAGTTGGGGATACAAGTTGGTCTGCAACACAGGTTTTATTTAGATTGATCTTAATCGGGCAACAACAATTTTGACCCGGAGCATTGTCCCACTGATTCGTCTGAACGGTATTTTAAAGTAGGTTCACTCTTTGAAAAAACTGAATAACGCCTCCCCCACCTTTGATTTATTGGTTGTTAAAGGGAGAGGATAAAGAGGAACAATGACTTGCATGAAACTTAATATTAATCTTTCCGTTTACAATGCAAACAAAGGGCATTGCATGTCGCAGGTCTTTTAATAGATGGCGTGGGCCGTTTTGCACAGCTGCGCGCGCCATGTTTTCTTGAATGTATTAAAACATGAGTTGTTCTCATCTTTTTAAAACGTTTCCAGCACATATGCCACAACGAACATCGTGAGGCCGCAGTTGTATTTGCTATGGTACTTTCAAGATTGTTGGACTGCCCAGTTGTATGAAACACGCATGAGCTTTACAGCAGGCTTCTGGGTCGAAGTGAGCAGTGACTGGTAAACCTTACACCTGATCCCTAAGTTGACGGAAATAACGTATCCAAGTCCTGTCAGGTCCTGCAGGGATCGCACCACCCGCCACTGCACCAGCATCAGGTTTTCTTAAGCCTGTTGGTGGATGTGTTGTTTGGGTGGGGATGTATTCCAAATATCACACTATATAATATTTAGTATAAATAGAGTATTCTTTATTTATAAAGCTTGTTTACATAAAATATGATAATTCTGTTAAAAATTGCATATATACATTTAGTATGAAAAACGGGGAACAGAAGTGCATACATTTGAAGTCTTCCATACAGCGTAAAAGCCTTCAATCAGTCTAACAAGCGTCAGTATTACTGCCATAGCAATTCAGTTCAAACATACTATACAAAAATAATAATAATAAAAATCCAGCGATTTGAACAGTGTTTTTAGATCTATCTATGAAGAAAAACGCTTCTCTTCAGCATTTCCCGAAATCTCAAACGCACTCACACTTAAAGGTGGCAGTGTTACGTTTCTGATACGACATTTGTTCGTTTGTTTACAAAAATAAGTCTTCATGTAATTCAAACTGCTCAATAATACAAAAAACGTAAATGTACATAAAATGACAAACAGAAATTTGAAAATCAAATGGATCGTTGAATCCCCAGAACAGCTGACTACTTATCTAAAGTTGATCTTAAGTCTTTAGTGTTTCACAGCAGGGCAGTCTTATACGGGTATCGAGTACAGCGCTCTTCCACCAGCCTACCGCATTTTCATCATTGTGAAGACTGACTAATCCACACGGTTCCAATTAAATAAAATTAATTGCACTTAGTTTGACAATAATATTATCTCCATAGGTTTTGCTGTGACATCCTCCTTGTCCCTCTGCGCTGTGCCCTTAGGCCGGACGACCTGGCAGTCGCCTCTGATGTTCAGAGAGGCACAGAGAGACAGTTGTAATGCCTTCTCCCGTAGCGTGGCAACGGCGACTGCAGATCCATCAGTGGGATCCTTTAAGGTACCGATTGCACCTGCAATAGCTGGAGAAAAGAGCAGAGATTTAGGACCTTTGCCAAGATGTTTAGCATATCTAATGAATCAAATGCATGCTCGGGTGCATGCTTTAAATGCAGATTGACAATAAACAAAACTGTGAAAAATATATCGTACGTATTTCAAGATTGCAAAGGTAGTGGGATATAGCGTATAGAACTAACACCACACCTCATCAATATCGGTCGAACCAGGTAGTGAAGTCCAGCAGCTCTTGCTCCTCCGAGCTCAGATGCTCGTAGCTCCCTTCGTCTGAAGAGTAGGTGGAGTGCGGCGACTCAGGGTCCGCAGAGTAGCTGTTGGAAAGGGTAGGGGATGGCACCCCGCACTGGAAGGCTGCAGACACCGCGTCGTGCTCGTCCAGCAGCTGCTGCAGAGCGCGAATATACTCGACAGCGGAGCGCAACGTTTCCACTTTGCTCATTTTCTTGTTTGCTGCCCCGTTGGGAACATGCTGGCGCAGCGTCTGGAAGCCCATGTTGACCTGTTTGACCCGGTTCCTCTCCCGTTCGTTTCGTCTGGCCACGGCCACCGGCTGCTGCTGTGGAATAGTGTAGCCCAGCCCGTTGAAGCTGAGTCTCCTCTTGCACCTCAGGAGCTCCGGGGAACTCGAGCGCTGTCTTTTCAGCACTTTGCTCTTGCTTTGGTTGTTGGCTGCGTTGGGGTTACCGCACTCCTGCGTCGAACTTTGCAGGGCGAATGCAAATGCACCTTGCGTAATTTGCGCCGCTGTTATTGTGCCGCTTTCCATCTCTGTCTGGAGCGCGATGGGGTGACTTGTAGACAAGGGCTGCGCGACCCTCACACACAGTGAAAACAAACGGGAGAGCTGGCAGTGCACTGCTCTCGTGTCCTTCGCGTGGGGCGTGTGGCTCGAGCGCACTGAGGACTTGGATCCAAACCTTAACAGCACCTACTCCACTAGCTGATCTGCTGCAAACTTTGGCAGTACTCCTCTTTTTCAACACGCGTCCTACACCCCACCCCTTCGGAGATGCACGCTTCCCTGGAAGGCCCCGCCCCGCTGTGTGATTCTTCTGCTCGCCGGCTTCGCGAGCCAGGCGCGTGGCTCTGGGAGCTCAATAAACAATCCAGCGCTTTCACGGCACCAGGAGCACGCGCGCTACTCATTTACATTCCAATATACCTAGCTTGAAAGCCCATTGGCTGATTCAAATGGTCTGCAACCGGGCGAAAGAAAGGGAGAAAGAAAGAAAGAAAATGGGGAGAGAAGAAAAAAGTGAATGGTTTGGTTCTTTGAAATGTCTTTTGAGTTTGACAATGTACCCCTGGCAAGACTTCAAATTATCTATGTCTCTCACTCTCCCCCCCACACCCCTTCTCTTCTGAGCTTTTAAAATCTAAAATACCAAGGACTTTCTCTCTGGTATCCAGGTTACTGCCGGGGTGAAGAAAATAACTGGCAAGCGTGTCTCTATAGAATAACTGCTCCTTATAGACCTCGCTTGGAAACACGATTAATTTAAAGGTAAACATCTTTTCAAGATGTGGCATAAATCACAGCAAGCCTCCGCATCATTGCTCGTAAGCTCGAGTTTATTAGCTGTACGTGTATAAGTGCATACATGTAAAACGTATTGCTTTGACAGATTGAGCTGTGCGGTACACGATCCGGTACTCAGCACGCACCAAGGTGCTTTGTAAGTTTAACAGGCAAAGCGACGACAATCGGGACGTTCAAATGACTTTTTATCGCATAAAACTGCATATCTCAAAGGAAACAGATCATAAAAGAAATTCATATACTGTTTAGCTAATATCCATAAATGGGCATGTAAATTCATTCTTATAACTACTATAAAAAATGGCGGACAAATATTGTGTTAACATAACTTAAATATGTATATACATCCAACACGTAAACATAAATATTTACATGATGCCTTAAAAACAAGTAAGCGTCACAAGCCTCGCGCTCTTTTGATCAGTTATTTAAAGGGATGCTTTCTAGTAACCAGCATCCGGGTCAGTAATGCGCCGCATTTCTGTTGCAAGATAAAACTTTGTGAAATTACATATGCATGGACCATGGCAACATTCCTTTGAGGCACACTATAAACTCAAAAACATCAAAAATATACTTATGTTGCCCTATATTGAAACTGTAATGATATCTCTTGTGTAAACTTCACGTACGGTTCGGTCTGCCATTGAATCGCGCTATCAGATAAATAAGATCATAATACAAATTTTGCCGTCATTATGAATGCATTTTGAGGTTGAGCCTTAGGGTCCGAACTTAAGCACTATCAGTTAAGTAAATTGTGGTTTTGGGACGCACCTTCAGCCTCAATTGCAGTGCCGGGAGCATCATCTCAAGAGGTTCGTCGTTCACGAAATTATACAGATAAAATCCCAAAGTATCCAATTACCATATTATTATTAATACGCATGTGATACATCGAATTTTCATATTGACATAACACGTAATGATTAGTTTAAACATCTAACCAGCGGCATTTGAGCAGGAAGACATCCCAAAATTAGACATATTCTGCCATCTAGTGGCCATTGTAACGCTTCAAGATCAGGCCTACATGCATTCAGGTACGTAGACAGGGGATGAATTTAAGACACTTCAAAAATGATCATTGCATGTCAGCATCATTAGTTAGTTAGTAGATGTGTTATTTACACATATTCATTGGCACTTGTAAAAGTGTTGGAATACTTTGAGACGCTTAATTATGGTGACTAGAAGCTAGTGTTAAAGGGACGCTTAACTGGTTGATTTAAGTGCCGCCAGTAGATGGCAGTTGTATACAACACAATTCGTCTGAAACACAAACATGAGGCTAGTACGCAATATTCTGGTAATTAGGTAAAGTAATTCCAGGGAATAAAACTACGTTTTGTCGAGAAATATCACATTTACAAATAAACTCCAAAAATGACAGCAATAATTGTCAATTGTAAGGCTACCATCTGTAGAGGTCGCATGCTCAGCATTAAGTGCCGTAATCACTTATAGAATGATCACCAGCAGGCTCCTAGACCTGGAACAACCTCTTCAAATGGATACTGAATTGGCAGACCCCAACAAGCTGAGACAGGCAGCAACCTCAATTATGTTATGTGCTGGCCTAGGGTCTGGCTCAGCAAAATCTGGAATCAGACTATTACCTTGTATGTCCCAGTAAGTTCTTAGCAGTGGGAACAACTTCAGAAGATGACCACGCCATTACAACGAACAAAAACACATCTAACTATAAAGAAAGTGCAAGTAGTCCTTCACCTAACCTAAACAAAATGAAAATAAAGACACACATAAGAACATAAGAAATTTACAAACGAGAGGAGGCCATTCGGCCCATCAAGCTCGTTTGGGGAGAACTTAA
>JAODJU010000032.1:147689-158989 GCA_026776725.1 Gnathonemus echidnorhynchus | reverse complement strand
AATACGGGAGGACGGCGGGAAAGAAGGGTAAATTACGGGACTTTCCCGGCCAAAACGGGATACTTGACAGGTATGATTAAGGGTTGGGTATCGTGTGGGATTTGATTTTCCGATACTGGTGCTAAAACGTTTAAAATGGTGCCGGTGCCAAAACGGTGCAGAAACCGGTAAAATCCTTTTGACTGAAATACAGCCACACCAGACCATTTAGATTTATGTATTTTTAATCGTGTTTAATTAAGGTAGATATACTAGCTTGTTCTGCTGACATCAGAACAAGTGTAATGTTAGCTAGCAGTGGCACGTGAGGTCCAGTGATGCTTCGGTTTGCTTGAGCAAATATTTCTACAGCTTAGGTGTTTAAGTGACACCGAAATTTGCATTGCAGTATGGTCTGGTACATGCTGATCGTATAGGAACCAGTGCCATATTGGCAGTGGGATTTGGTACTTATAACCGTAGTAGCGATACATTTTCAGTAAACTGGTAATTGCAGTAATCTCTCCCTTCCCAACCCTCTCCTTGTAGGCATGGGCTGAGACCAGTGGAAAAATAAACGAAAATCCTAGCGACAAAGCAAAATGGAAAACGAATTTTCGCTGCGCTCTGAACACTCTCAAGCAGTTCAGAATGGTAGAGGACCACTCGAAGGAATCTGACGACCCGCACAAGGTCTACGAGATCGTCACGAATGGATGTGAGAGATACCGAAAGGCAGAGTCACTTCAGGAAGCTCTCACTACTTGTCAAACCGTAAAGGTGTTGTCAAGGATTAACTCAGGTGCCACGTAGAATGTCTGTCGTGACTGCTGTTTAGCATTCACTCGAGATGCTCTAGGGGGCGCCATTTTTAGTGCAGTTACACACAAAATATGCCATTTAATGTCAGAGGCCAGTGTCCACAGTCCATCCCAGCACTGGACTTTGCTTGAATGGCAGTTAAATGAAAGTCAATTCAATATTACCCTTATATTTATAATAGTTTTCTCTTGTCACTCACCAGAATGCTTTTTCACTTATTCTTCCCAGATAATTATGAAGACCAAAACAGTCAGGGTTTCTCCATGAATGTCGAATATCCTTTTATCCAAGACATTTATATCACAGATCACTCCATATCTCAAGATGAAATGCAGGTAATGCTTCATGGTCTCATTTAATCATAATTTTATTAACATCTTTGTCTGAATGGAGGTTTACTGGCAATAATCTTCTAACTGTACAATTTGGTCTTATGTATGTCCTGCATACATTTCAGCTATACTGTATGTAACTGAAAGGGGAACGTTGGAGTCCTTCAGGTCAATTTAGGCCAAACTTTTATATCTGTATTCTGTTCCTATCTGGCAGGAGGCCTTGTCGAATGACATGCTTACCCTGAATCTCAACAACCAACCAGGAGGTATTGGTAGTCTATAACTCCCACCCTATTTATAAAAGGTGTAATTTAATCTGAAACTTGTTGACATTCTCATCCCTCAAAAGAACCCTCAAAATAACAGAAAACTGGTCTTTGTTTCCCCCCTGAAATAGAACTAACGATTTAAGTCTTTAATTGAAGTGATAAGGGGAGGGAGTTGGGAGGGAGCAAAAATGTGGACCATCTGTGGGTCCCCAAGGACCAGGTTGGGAAACACTGTTGTAAACAATGAGTGGGTGGTGACGGGGATGTTCTTGTTTCCCAGCAGATGACTCCCAGTGGCATGTGCCCTATCCCATCACCAGTGAAGCTGAGCAGGGCGGCTACCCCAACCAACCCATGACCATGGAAATCCAGCAGATACCCCTGAGCCAGATGCCAGTGGTGGTACAAGAGCCCTACTGCCCAGGTATGGTGCTGCCAGGAGATCTGCAGGACTTGAGAGCTGAGGATGCTGTTTCATGCTGTTTCATGATGTTTCATGACCTCAGACACACCTCTGCCCCCCCACACTCTGGTGCCTCTTGCAGTGAATCAGCCTGAAGTGTGTGACATATCACCCTCGCCTCCTTATTACAACCTGGAGATCAGCATCTGCTACAGGAAGAAGTTCATGCAGAGCATCACAACCATGAGCCCCCGGGTGCAGCTCCACTTCCAATGTGAGGACCAGACGCTGGGGGCTCAGTCCATCTGCCTTCCCAGCACCGAGCACATCCTGGACCGGCATCAGGCCGACTACACCAACCGCATCCTCCGCAGCATCGAGCGAGGCCTCCTACTGGAGGTGCGGTCTACAGGCATCTATGGGCTGCGTCAAGATAGATGCCATGTGTTTGCCTGCACTGGAAACCCCGCAGAGATACCAAACCCCCAGCCCAACAAGCTGCCCCAGAGCAGTGAGGTGGAACTGCTCAGCTTTGAAAAGTTTATCAAGGGTACGTTACTTAATCACTCAAGATTGCGCATAGTACTGTGGAATCACACCTACAGAGCATCGACTCCTATTCCTGGCTCTGTCATGAATTATTTTTTTCATTCTACTTGTGTTCATAAGAGTTTCTGCCCACAGTTCAAATTAGGGATGCATTGATCCAACTTTCAATTCCAATACCGATTCCTGTACCTGGGTTTTGGGTATCGGCCGATACCCGAGTACCGATCCGATACCAGTGTTTAATAAGCTGTATGTCTCACTGTGGGGAGGAGACAGATTATTCTGTTATGTTTACAGAAACATCGAGCTTAAATACTTGACTTAAATACTGTTTCCCTAACTTTGTAAGACAATGTAACAAATACACGCGTACCACTGTGTGTGGGTTCCAGGCCGTAAGCAAACGTAACATACCTGGGGCAATGACAGATAGACTATGAGCCAGGGAGTCGCTAATTGTGCATCTCTCCGTATGCAAAGCGATGGATTTTTGCTAGATGTTTCAGCAGATTGCTGGTGTTTCTGCCCTTACATGCAAAACATTACTTGGGCATCGTCAGGAGCGGCGCTAGTTAATGTGTGACTAGTGACTTTAAGTTCTCTCCACCGCCATCGCTAAAAGCAGAGTGTGCGCACGCACGCACGCACACACACACCCGAGAGAGATCTTTCTTCTGGATTATGAATAGCGAAAATGCAATCGGACACGCATACTTTGCTGCGATAGCAACCCCTTGTATATCACAAGCTGCAACGAGTGCACAAAACGGCACAAGTTAGCGACTCCCAAACCATCTATTTGCTTTTTTTTCCACATTACTTGCGTCGGGTGTAATTTTATGCGCTTTGTTTATAGAGATTATCCACCCAGCACTGTTTCTACCTCTCAAAACTTTGTCTTTACAACGATTGCAAATCGCTGTGCTACTATAGTTGTTTCAAGTGTAAAATACTTCCAGATCGTTACCCACTTATTTGATGTTCTGCTCCTACTGCAAAGGGTAAGCACTTGTAATGTTGGGAAATACAAAATAAAATAAAATAAAATAGTCATGTTACAGCAGGCGTAAGTCACCGCGGTCACACCCAGTAGACTGAGTGGCAGCGTTAGCGTTTAGCTCGAATGCCACACAAAACGCAACTAAAATGCGAAAGAGCTGTTGTGCGGTTGATTGTACAAATCGATTTGTACAGAAATAGGAGCTCTTTTTACAGACTGCCAAAAACTAAAGTATCGGGCGTGGATCGGTCACATACGGTCGATACCCGATCCGTCTAATAGGTATGGATCGGCGCCAATATCAATCTGAATATTAGATTGTCGCATCTCTAGTTCAAATACGTACAATTTAAATAGGCTTGTGTTTCTAAATGTCCCTTATTTTTCAATGGCTCGGTTCAGTTTAAGTATCTACGCAAAACATGCTTTTGTTTTCTTTACTCTAGGATACTATTGAAATCGCAGTCCTTAAGGACCAAGCCCTACTGATTTTCCAGCCTTCCTTCACCTGTAAGCCGGGTGTGAAGCCTCCAGCTAATCAGAATCAGTAATTATTATACTAACTACCTGGCAAAACTGAAAACAAGGCCTGGATATGGAATCAAGGTCCAGATTTGAAGACCCCTGCTGTAGGATAATACAGAGCTCACCTGGAACACATGCAGTTTACACTGTATTCAGAGTACCAGGCTTAACAGCCATTACAGCCTGATGAAAGAACAGCATCTATCTATCCATCTTCTATAGCTAGTTAACCATTAGGGGGTGACAATGAGCCTGGAGCCTGTTGAGTATATTTCAATATTGTGTAGTACTGTTAGTTTTTTTGTTAAAGCAGTGGCTCATAGTAAAGGATTCATGTGGTTATTCTGACGTCTGAAACCCTTTCCGTGGCATTGGTGTGGATGGATCCCTACGTCTCTGGCCAAATACTTTGCATTACTTTCCCAGCGTGAAAGCCTGCCCTTTTTTTCAGACCTGAAAGAGTTCCAAGAGAATAAACGAGGGTCCCCGGAGTATACGATCTACTTATGCTTCGGGGAGAAATTTCCGGATGGAAAGGCCGTGGATAAGAAGTTAATAACTGTCAAGGTAAAGTTCTTGTGGTTTTATGTCGGTCAGAAATGGAGCCCACAAATGTCTCCATTAGGAAGTAATCTTAACTGTTTAGAGAAGCGTGTGGTCAGTCTCTTTTGGGCATCACTCATGATATTCAGGCTGACATTTAGAGGAGTTCCCTCTCGTTTTTTGTTGCTCCCAATACCTATTCCTCTCCATCAGGTGGTGCCTCTGGCTTGCCGGGACCTCCATGAGAAGGCACATATGGAGGGAGCCTCCTCTTTGCAAGGCGATGCCGTCAGCTTACAGATCTCACACAACAGCCTCTTCGATCTCATCAACTCCACCTTCGGCATTCCAATCGCCTTTTCCTGAAGACCATCCCACCCCCAAACGCCTCATCTGCTCTCGGATGCCATCTGGGCTCTTTTTGTTTCTCTGCCCAGTCAGTCTATCCAGCGTTTCCCAATCCGGTCCTCGGGGACCCAAAAACAGTCCACATTTTCGTAAAAATGTGGACTGTCTGTGAAGGAGCTGGGAGGGAGCAAAAATATGGACCATCTGTGGGTCACCGAGGACCGGTTTGAGAAACACTGGTCTATAGACCTAGCAGTCAATGAGTAATTCTTCCTGTTATCTTTCAGACCTTGGAAAGTATAAAATTACATGCTGCACTTAAATAATAGCATGTACAGAAGCACATATAAACTGAGGTGCCACACTTTTTTTGTATGGTTTCTAGAAATTCATGTTGAAAACACTCCTTTCAGAAGCACACAGTGGAAATGTTTACAGCAGTGGTAGATGGTGTTCATTTGCAACAGTTTTAGGCAAAGAATTAACAGCTACTCTGAATGGAAAATATCAGCACTTGAATACTTGAATTGTGTATCTAATCTTTATGTAAATGGATGTGACATATTTGTATTTGACATAACTTCTTGTCAAGTCTAACAGCTAATTTCTCTGTTTTTAAAGGCTGCTCTGCTATCTGCTCTGTCCTCTCACTGAATGTCTTTTCATTTCCTTTACAAACTACATTCCTTGTGTGTCAATTTACCTGCAGTGAAAATAATAAAAGCCCAAAACTTGATTCTGCTTAAGAAGAATCCTTTTATTTTCTCTGGCAATACAAGATAAATTTAAGCAGTACAAGTTAAGAGATTTGTTTGTCAATGATTTTCCTTTCAAGTATCATGTAAAAAAAAAAAGTTCAAAACATAAATGAGTGATAAGCCCCACCCTGAATATACACATATGACAATGAAGTTTTACAGCTGGAAAGTGCCTTTTCAGCGAACTTGTCGTTCTGCTGCCATTATTTTTTTCATTTTGTACTCCAAACATTAATTGGAATTTGTCTGTAAAATAAACAAAGAAACATCACTTTTACTAGGAATTAATTTTTTTGTAATCTGTTTTTTTTTGCTAATTTTCAGCCAGCACAGTACACCCTGAACATGCGATTCAGTCTAACAATTACCTGTTTGTCAACAATGACGGTCATGGGTCCCATTGAGATGTTGCCACATAAGAATGTATGATTTTCATGGTTAGGGGTCGGAAAAATTGGATCTATATTAAAACAAAAACCATGGCATGAACTAAATACATTGGCATTAAATACTTGGTACATATAAACTATATCCATATAATACCTGAATTATGTAGAAGCTACGCACCTTTTGGGAAGAGCAGGTGTGTCTTGCATATATGTCCATTCAGGCATGTCATTTTTTCTTCCTGAACCCTGTGGACCAGAAAACCAACAATAATGAGGTTAATAATCTAAGTTTGATAACGTTCATAGCCAAATGTTTCAGCTCCATCATAAGTGATTATATTGCTAGTATTCAGAAATGTAAATCCCGATTATAATTAAACATTTAACAATATAGGCCACACAGGAGTGAAAGTAGCTTTGATCCTTCCAAATATACCAGTTGTAGAGAGAAGTTAGAAGTGTTTAAATCGACTCTGGAATATTGACAGTGTTGTTTGAGTGGATTACTTTTCACGTGGAGGGAGACTGTGCCAGTCTTTCCATGTGAACTCTTCGGTGCATCCTGGCTCTCTGCATGGGCTGTATGTGTACTGATACAAGCCAGGCCACTGGCTAGAGAGCTTATTCAACTCAGACAGCACAGCCAGGATCAGGTTCCACAGCTGTTTGAAAGCCAATACTAAAGAATAATTAATAATTAATTATTTATTATTCTTCTTATTATTATTATTTGATTTTAAGTCTTAAAATCCACAATACATTATGCATTGCCATATCTATGTCATTAGTTAGTCAAATGTTTCTTCCTTTGGTTAAATTGTACTATGCTAAGTGTGCCTAGATCACTTACAATAATATATGTCCCATCCCACCACAGCCCTTAAGCATACAGATGTACTGCATGAAATGGAACAGTACTTACAATTGTCTTCTGGCCTCTTGCATCGTATTTCAATGTACTGATCATCACCGTCAGTGCTTTTTTTCACCAAAACAAGTACGGCCTCGTAGCCAACCAGTAAGCAGCTATTTCCCACCCAGTGTGTGCTGAACATGGAGCACATTCTTACAATGAGCCTGGAAAAAAGCATCAAACCGAGATGTAAGGCGCCACGCAACTACGTCTCACAACCAAAAGAAGGTAGATGGTACTGTACCGGTGGAAGACACCATGAGGGATCTCCGGCATGAAGTAGACCAGAACCTTGATGTCCTCTGGATCATTCTGCCCCCACATCTTCATGACCTTGTCATTGTCTTTCAGATAACCTGGGAACATACAGGCAGCTTGGGGCTCAGTAAATGAGTGCCTCTTTGGTAAGGATGAATCCCACTTCCTGTTTGGGTCAAACTCAGAGGCCTGAGGGTTCAGGGTACATGCAAAATTAGTTGGCAGGCAGATCTCAAAATATCTGAGAAGGCTGAGGATTTTCCCTTCCTTATTCCTGGTTCCCGTCATCTCTTTCACAAAGTGCTCATCCCTGGCCATGTCCGCCTGCATCAAAGCCCTTCTGACCAGCACGCGAACAGCATCGTAGGACAGGGTGGCTTGACTTTTGAGCTGGTCGATCCATTTGTTCCTGTGATGGATGAGACAGCTTTCTTTCCGCAGGATAGACTTTGGAACCTCTGTCAGCTGCTTCACCAGGTCATGCCTCACTAGAGTCTTTCAATAGCAGAGAGGATTACTTACATATGATTACATACACCGATGAGCGAAAACATTTCATGATTTACGGTCGTCGTCCCCCCCCCCACCCCCCCCCCACCCCCCGGACCTCTCAATNNNNAATCTAATCTGACTTTAATAATCCAGCTCTTCTCAATGTCGCATAGATCTTCATCCCTGCCCATTTCTTCTGCATTCAACACCTTGACTATGAGTTCCAAATGTTACCCTACAGTTTAATACGTTCCAGACCTCGACACACACCATCTATAATATCTGTCATTATTATAAACTAAGAACACGATGGGTCAAACACACATCCAGACAATAATATATCTTACTCCAGTTGCAGAAACACAGCAACAGTGTCTGCAAAACCCTGGTAAAAGACTAAAAATTAGTTTCCCTTTCAGTGTCGGCAGCTACCTTGAAGAGTGTAATGAGGAAGGGGGGCTTGACAAAGACTGTGTCTTTCAGATCCTCAATCTCTTCAAACCACAAAATGGTCCCAATTCGATGAAGGTAACGGAGTATAGAATGTAGATCCTCCTTGCTCAGATTTCCAGAATTGAGGGAATTGTTTGCCACAAGACTGTGAAGATCCACAATTCCTGTATATGACAAAATAATTGGTGTAAATAATTGCTGCCTCGACTTGCCTTGATATATATGACATGAATATGATGAATGCTTAGAATAGATATGTAGTTATTTTTCAGTCATTAATTTTCCCTAATTACAAAAAATAATGTATCATGCTGTACATATATTTGAATTACAAGTGAGTATGAAATGTAAACAGCAAAAATCTAATGATTTATTTATTCACAAAAATGTGTTCACCGTGCTTGGGAAAATCCGGCTTCTTAATCAGGCACCGCATGGAAGATTCAACCTCTTTATAAGAGTGTGGCAGTGTCCTGACAATGTTTGGAAACAATCGTTTATTCTGAACATGCTGCAGAATGTGTTTTTGAATGTCCTCAATATCCGCGCACTTTGTGCAATCAATGGTAATGAGGCTAGAAACCTTGAACAGGGAATGGATTCAAAATTAGCAAATACATTACAAGAAAATTTGATCATTTTCAATTTTGAGACCCTGACTACTATAAGCAATTGGATGATGAATGATTGGATGGAGAAACAGAAAGAAAGAAAGCAGCATGTGCCCAAGTTATCACTCCTCAATCTGCTCACAGAGAAAAGTTCTGTCAATAATCAGTAGTGAATGTAGATGACATAATACCTTCAGGGCGTAACCTTTAAGCTGATGCAGTTGTGTCAGGTGCTCAGAGAATTCATCTTGTTGGCTTTTGTCTATAATATGGCTTATCTGTTGATCCAGGTTGGACATCCTCTCCTCACACAGATCCTTTATCTTCTTTTCTATGTCCTCCTTCTTCTTCCTTCTCTCCTCATCATCTTTGCACTGGTCAGCATGGGTCCCCACGAGCAGAAGGACAGAGTCTGGGACCCTCATCAGAACATTGTTGATCCAGAAGCTGACTTGGTCTTCAAAAGACTGCGCATCCCCAACGATGTAGCTAAGACCAGACATTAAAAAACAAAATGAAGATAAATATTCAATTCAATTTGTTTATTTTTATAATAATGTAGTAGGCCTATATGGCCTATATAAATACAGTGACCCCTTCACATTCCCTGGGAGAGAGCAAAAACATGGATTATCAGCAGGATCCCTGAGGACCAGTTTGAGAAACACTGGAGTAATGATATCTGTATAATCAGAGGAGATTTGGGAGTTGGAACATGCAAAACGTGAACCAAAAACATGAATTGTCTAGGGGTCCCCGAAGACCAGGTTGGGAAACACTGATATATTGTATGACCTGCATATAATATATGAACAATATAGCTCAGAAGAAAACAGTTTACATTTGCCAGTGGATATGCTTGGAGAACATTGTAGCAATGCAAATACTGCACCTTGAAAGATGAATAGCCAGAATGACGAGAGCATGAGGTGTGATGAAGATGTGGTGAGTTAGATAATACTCCTCATGTCCAGCAAAGTCCCAGAAGAGAAACTGGACGCCGTCCTTTTCTACTTCGCTGATGTCAATACCAACTGTCCGATCACTGGCTTCCACTGTCACTGCTCTTCCTTCTCGCAGACTGCGGCATAAGGTGGATTTCCCAGCCATGCTGGAACCCAGGAACAAAGTCTTGACCCTGGCCACAGTATCCCCATCTAGGTCAGACCCCAGTTGGCGGAAATAGCTCTGAATGTCCTTTACCCCTCCAGCGCACACTTCTTCTGGTGGTGTCTGGAGCTGGTTACCATTGACTCTGAGAACTTTGAGGTCAGTTCTTAAGAAGAGCTCAGCCGGCAGCTCAGTCAGACGGTTGTTCTCCACATGTAGCTCGTTCAGTAGAGGGAGTCCCTCAATTGGCCACAGATTCTTCAAGTAATTGTTGGACAGGTTTACATACTTCAGGCTCTTACAGTCCACCAAATCAGCAGGAAGTTCTTCCAGGTGGTTATTGCTGAGATTGAGATACTGCAGATTTACAAGGAAGCAGAAGACCTTCGTGGGTATCTTCTGGATCTTGTTCTGATTCAGATAGAGCCTCTGCAGCTTCTTTAGCTCCCTAATGGCAGCAGGAAACTCAGAAATATTGTTCCAAGACAAAATCAGCTCCTTCAGGTTGACCAGCTGTGAAATATGACCTATATGCTGTAGTTCGTTGATTTGAAGGTTCAAGCTCTCAATATACTCTACTTGACCAAAGATCTCCTGAGGTAGAGTACTGAGCCTTCGTTTGGAGAAATCCAATCCCCGTCGGTCCTGAACATCTAGCAAGTTGGAAAACAATATTATTAAATGAATATATCCATAGCAAAACTAAAGCAGTTTAAATTAAAGTGAATATAAGCAGGGAAAATGCCTTTGTCATTAAGCTCAAATGAAAGATGCAGCAACTCAAATATTAACTGCGATTCTTTTTATAATATCTCTCAGTATTATTTTTGATAGGCAATTTCTCACCAAGGCTTTAAGACTGCTTCAGAAAGATCTACTTAAAAAAATAACATCTGATCGTTCAGCCACACACTAATTATTAACCTGGCTTGTGATTGGTGCTGTGCATGTGCTGCATATAAGGGTTTTTGGATGCCTTGGTGTGTGACTCAGTGGTTAGCACTGTTGCCTCATACCTACAGTTTCCTCCCATAGTCCAAAGATATTCCGCTAGGCTAATTGCTCTCTAAATTGTCCATTGTGTTTATGTGCCCGGTAATGGACTGACATCTTATATAGGGGGTCCCCAAAGAGCCCTTTGGAGTTTAAACTTATGGGAAGACTTCAAACTTCAGTTAGGGTTATCCATTCTTCCATCCATCCATCCATCTTCCACTTATCTAGGGTCGGGTCATGGGGGCAGCAGTCTAAACAGGGATGCCCAGACCTACCTCCGTGTCCTCCAGTACCTAAGGGGAATACCAAGGCATTCCCAGGCCAGCCCAAAGAGATAATCTCTTCAGCATGTCCAGGATCTGTCCTGGGGTCTCCTTCTGGTTAGAGGTGCCCGGGACACATACCCAGGGAGGTAGGCTACAAAATAGCAAGTGGTCTAGAGCAGTGGTTCTCAACCCTGTTCCTGGCGCCCCCCCCTGCCAGAATGTTTTCGTTTCAACCCTACCTTAATCAGGCTTATATGGTCCTTAATAGGCTACAGCTGGTT